>CM072519.1:69642190-69752190 GCA_036898135.1 Oncomelania hupensis
AGTGTGCTGGCTTGTGTTGTACAATTTTTATATTTTGTTAACATTTTTCAAATCATTTTTATTTATTTTTATTTTACCATAGGCCACATTTGGCAAAAGAGAACTCGTGGCAACGAATCGGATTTAGTGGCTGGTTTTTTTTTTTTTTTAATCAGTTTATAGTCCCCTCTCTTCCCGTTAAGGATTTTCAGAGAGGAGACTTTATGCGAGGCTGGCATTGAATCCTGCTACTTTATATATACGATGGTTGACATCAAAAACCTGTTCTGGCTGATGTTTGACATGACTGTGTTATTTGTACAGCGCTAGCGCCACGTCACCAAATCATCAGGTCTTGCAAAGACCCTCCTGCAAGGCACAGCGCAAGGAGGTAAATGAAGAGGGAGACCGAAAAAGAGGTGGGAGGACAACATTCGAGAACGGACTGGTTTGACACTGAGCGAAACAATCAGGGTTGCTGAGGACAGGAAAAGATGGAGTATGCTGGTTAAACGATCATCTGTGGTGCCCCTACGACCTTCGAGTTACGGGATAGGATAAGATAGAGCTTAGAAAACATGGTCAAACTTCCGTTTCTAAGGAATAAGAAAATGCTTCTTTTCCTACCATCTCATAATACATGTCACCTGTCAGGCCACGTACCGTAGGTGAGACTCGAACGAGGCGTGTTGGGAGAGGAAAAAGGTCTCGTCTGATCTTCGCTGCGACGTGTGGAAGAATCAGGAGACGAAAAAGAAGAAGAAGAAGAAAAAGAAGAAGAAGAAAAGAAGCAGAAGAAATATGAAGATAAACAAAATGAAGAAAAAAAATACAAAGAAGAAGAATAAGTAAAATAAATGTTTTAGAGATATAGGTCTATAGATACTGCAATAAAATCACTTTCGCTGGGAGTTTCGGTTGTACTACGTCACACATTTTTGACGGTCACGAAACTTCCTCCTTTACGCGATATACGACATTCCTTTTAACGAGCGAAGCCACTTTCGTGAAAATCCAAGATTACACAAACACGTTTTCGTCATTATTTTTTAATGTTATCTGGGTAAATTAACAGCATTAGTGTTACGAAATAGATTGATATTCGGACTATTTATTTGCGCGTCTAAGGCCATTCACAATGCTGTTATGAGATTGTAGGCATTTGTTGAGTACTACATGTGTCGAAAGCCTTGGAATGGAGAGATCCAAATGGCGACCAAGGGAAACTCGTCAATTGGCATTTTATTCCGGCTTGTTTGCTTCAAGGTTACATAACATTTACGTCTCAGTTGCTTTTACATGTAACTTACTGTTGTTTTTATTAATGGGACATTTTACATATATATACTTTTTTTTTAAAGGGATAAAGTAGGTGTTTCAAGTTTTTCTAAATTATTAGTATTGTAGGCCTAGTTGTAGCATCCTGTTTGGCAAAGTACTACTGTCACATAGAAACACGATTGTTCTTGTTTAATCACAGGAGAGTTAGATCCGTTGGATCTCATTTTTGATATGATGATGATGGTCATTGTTGTCAGGGTGGCGACGTGGTGATCGTCCTTAACGCTCATGCAATAGGACGTTAAGCATCGTTTTTTCGTTCGTTCGTCCCGCGAAGTTCGCTGACCTCTCATTGTCTCTACTGTTAAAATTATACGAAAGTGGTTTGAGTTAGACAGGCGGCGCGCGCCTCCTTCACGCAACCAAAGGGTAACGAAACGAAGCCCTAACGAAATGCAAACTATATTTCTCTTCTGAATGTTGTGATGTAGGGCGGAGGCTGATGTCATTTAAAGGGTTTAACTTTTTCAAAAAAAGCTGCTGTGCTGACAGAGCCTGAGGTCAGAGTTCTTTTCTGTTAAGAATGGGGTTTCCTTGTTCGACACGCGCTGTACCTAGTTGCTCTCTCTACACCTACACTACATACCTGCCTTTGCTTTGTTGGACTAAGCCATCACCTGACCGTCGTGTCTTTTAAATACCAGCCTTTTCTCCTTTGTCTTTCCTTTACTTATTTTTTCCACCGCCCATCCATTCCCTTTATACTCACTCTCTTCGGCAATTCTCATTGTCTTTCCTTTACTGTCCCCTTTAGCCAGCTATGTTTACTCTTATTTTCTCTTTTTTTTGGAGGGGATAGGTGGGGGGAGGGGGGAGGGGGAAGAGGGGGGTCCGACAGGAAGTCCTCTCCAGGATCGCACAAACTTCTGCTTCCCTGGCAAGGTTGAAGCCCATTTGGAAAGTCAGGACCATTAGTCTACATTCCAAAGTAAGACTGCTGCGCTCCCTTTTCATCTCCATCTTCCTATACGCTTGCGAAACATGGACCCTCACAGCAGACCTACAATGAAGAATACAAAGCATGGAGATGAGGTGCTACAGAAGACTTCTGGGCATTTTCTATACCCAGCACATTACCAGCGACGAAGTCCGACAGACCATCACACAAGCCATTGGACAACACGATGACCTGCTTACAGTGGTGAAGAAACGTAAACTCCGATGATATGGCCACGTCACCAGATCATCAGGCTTTGCAAAGACCATCCTGCAAGGCACAATGCAAGGAGGTAGAAGAAGAGGGAGACCAAAAAAGAGGTGGGAGGACAACATTCGAGAATTGGACTGGTTTGACACTGACCGAAGCCATCAGCGTTGCTGAGGATAGAGAAAGATGGAGTTCGCTGGTTAAACGATCATCTGTGGTGCCCCTTCGACCTCCGAGTTACGGGATAGAATAGGATAGGATAGGGGGGAGGGGATGGGGGCGTTCGTCTGACAACTCGGTCTAACGTCTTCTGGATGTCTTTATGTAAGCTGAGATCTCTGCCGCCCTTGTCAGGGTTGCAGGGTCATTGATGGGATGCTTCCGTCACCGTGGGATAAAATGAGGGATCAGCGGTGACATGCTACTCCTGCATTGATTACAACGTGGTTTATTGAATGCAACTGCAGCGCTGTGTACAAACATTGTTAGCAATTATCAATAGCGAGTTACTATTCAACCACACCCGACATGCAGCTACCTTCTATTGCAACTCCGTCACCCTTTTACCCCCCCCTCTCTCTCTCTCTCTCTCTCTCTCTCTCTCTCTCTTACTCATTCTTTCTCACTCTCTAAATGGCCAAAGATCACACATTGACGTCACATATCTTTATCAAATTGACAATGAGCGCTGACCCACAGGGGAAAAGATGAAGCCAACCGAAACCACGGTTTTGAGAATTATAAATGGAGAGTCCGTTGTTCCTAGGCCTATTACTAGCATCAACGTTGAGTGTAAAATTATCACTGCTCCACAATTCAGCATAGTAGACACAACAAAGAAGAGACAACCAAAATTCAAAGCTCCGCGATAAGTCTGAACAACGATTTTCCCTCTTTTAAATTATCAGTAAGTTACATTGCATTACGTGGTTATTGCTTGAGGTCCAGCGGACCCTTCCGAGACAAATCGAAGTAAACTCATTGTGACAAAAAATGAACATCTTTAATACCTTTTGCCATTCAATACAATCTATCGATCTGTCTGTCTGGCTCTATATGTCTCTCCCTCCCTCTATATCTCCCTTCTCTCTGTCTCTCCCCTCCCTCCCTCCCTCCCTCCCTCCCTCCGTTGACCTTACCTCCTTATTTGGTTCATGCTGCCCTCATTGAACTGTGCCCTGTTTTTAAAATGGCCGTTTGTGCTAGGCTAGGGGACTGTGGTTTGTGTGTGCTGATGTTAACTCTTTCCTGCTTCCTCGTTATAATCTTGTCATCCTCCTTCTTATCTTCTTATCCCATTCTTCAAGTACTAGCAGCTAGCTGTCATCATCATCATCATCATCATCATCATCATCATCATCATCATCATCATCATCATCATCATCATCATCATCATCATCATCATCACCATCATCATCATCACCATCATCATCATCATCATCATCATCATCATCATCATCACCATCATCATCATCATCATCATCATCATCATCATCATCATCATCATCATCATCATCATCATCATCATCATCTTCTTCTTCTTCTTCTTCATCATCATCATCATCATCATCCTTTTATTTATTTATTTATTTATTGATTTATTTAATTATGTTTATATAGCGCTTTTCCAGCTCAAGAGCTGCTCAAGGCGCTGGTCGATACAGGATCTCACTCAAGCTGCCCGAGAAGCCCACTTGCAGACTATTGGCTCATTGACCCCCAGAAGACGAAGCACAATCCGAGGCGACTGGGGATGAGTAGAAGGGACCTAGTGCGTGCTGGATGTATTTGTGTAGCCGCACTCAGCCGTCTAGGACATGAGCGTCAGGATTTTTAAAGTCCATGCGATGAAATGCGTGCCTGCACAGACTAGACCTCGGTTTATACTCTCATCCGAAGGAGTAGGGGCGCAGTGTCTCAAATTATTATTATTTTTTTAATGATCTTTTATTTCATTTTTTTTTTATAACTGCAGGCCGTCAACGGGGTTTGACTCACAGCTTGCACAGGCTCCAACATTATCGCTTGACATTCCACTACACTGCCTACACCACTGCCATCATCATCATCATCATCATCATCATCATCATCATCATCATCATCATCATCATCATCATCATCATTATCATCATCATCATCATCATCATCATCATCATCATCATCATCATCACAACCATCATTATCATCATCATCACCATCATCACCATCATCATCATCATCATCATCATCACCATCATCACCATCATCATCACCATCATCATCATCACCATCATCATCATCATCATCATCATCATCATCATCATCATCATCATCATCATCATTATCATTTTCATCATCATCATCATCATCATCATCATCATCATCACAACCATCAGTATCATCATCATCACCATCACAACCATAACCATCATCATCATCACCATTATCATCCTCATCATCACCACCACCACAACCACCATCATCAACTACAACAATAACAACAACTACTACTTCTACTTTTGGCTGTTCAGTATACAAAAAAGTGTTGAGTCAGTCAAGAAGCATTCAGATCTGTTAACTGAAGTCTTAAAACGTGTAGTGTGGAGCGTGTATTTGTGCGTGACTGTCTATCAACATCGGAGCAATTTCAATATAAAATGTATGTTGCCATTTGGCTGAATAAATTGTGTATTCCGTAAAATATATAATGACTCATCTTTGTCAGCAGTAGCAGCCGCCGAAACACTGCTCCCATCACTGGAAAAGACGACACACAGACAAGACAAACAGTCATATAGTCAACATCAACAGGAAGACACAGACAAGACAAACAGTAATATAGTCAAAATCAACAGCAAGACACAGACAAGACAAACAGTAATATAGGCCTAGTCAACATCAACAGCAAGACACAGTCAAGACAAACAGTAATATAGTCAACATCAACAGGAAGACACAGGCAGGAAAAACTAAAACAATCTTTGCACACCACAATAGGCCTACTTAAGACTTGGATTTTATCTGCACAGTGGTTGGAATATCTGTAGGACAGTTTTTGTTCACACTGCGTATCTGAGACTTAGGGAGACTAACAATCGCCTGTCCCTTATTGCTGGTAGTGGAGAGGTCAACCTAACACTCGGTCAGTCTCAGTTACGCTGTATCAGTTTGACCTGCACTAATCCACGGTATTCTAACTTAGACGGATCTTGTTATGCATGCAGATGATATTGCACAGATCAGCTGGCGGAAGTAGGCCTATAGCGTGCCCTCTGTTGGATCTAAAAAAATCCGCGTATTGTAGCCTACTCATCATAATCATATGAGGTGGATTTTTGCAGATGTCATCCATGAAAACATTAGTACAGTATGCAATGCTACTGTGATCAGGTCTTTTAATCCTCACTCCCAGCAAACAAGCAGCTTCAATTTTACCGCAAAATTTCCAAAGCAGTACCACATAATTGACAAGTGAAAACTAGAACAGAAAACCCCGTTGTGGTGATAAAGAAGACCATTAGTAACATAGCGGCAAATTCTAAAACTATTGCTAGCAGTACAAGGGCCCTTAATTTATCTGTGATTGCCAGACCAACTCTTCAACTTCAAAGTCAGTCACAAGACTTTCGACTCTGCAAACACAAATGTATCCAAGGTAACAGCCAACATACTTTACAACCAACGAGACCTTAAAGTTTTGCATGCAAACAAATCTCAGCCGCAGTTACCCAATAAACAAGAGGACACACAAATACTTCTACTTCTAACAAACGTTCAATTGGCACAGACACGCAACTTGAAATCCTTTCCCACTCCAAGATTTGAAAAGTAACGACCTAACGTTTCCAGGACGACTGGCCATGCCAGACCCTTATACTAGCCAAATACCATCCAATTAACCAAGTCAAGCATCCAAACATTTCTCAATCAATTGTAATACTTTTGCGAGTTTAACAACTAAGCTTACACGTAATCTAACTGTAACAATAATGCTGTAATAGTACTGTGAAAAGTCCGCGTGATTTGAAATAACAAACAATTCACCTATTCTCTTCCTTTCTCTTCCTTTCTCTTCTCCTCTCTTCTCTTTCCAAGCCGATTGCAGGACTGTCAACGCAAAGTAGCCTAGCAACAGTACAGAAAACACTGGTGACCCAGGTTCAAATCCCTGGGTAGGCAATAGAGCTGGGTACCATGGGTCAAAGTCGTAGCGGAATTACCGCGGTATTTTTAGGTCGTATCGGTATTTCGTACCGGTGCACTGCGATTTTAAGCGTTACAATCAAATGGGATATGGCACTGACAGTAGTGGCCGACGCAAAAGAAAGATTATCATACACTTCAAAACAGTTTCAAAGAACCACATTTTCATAGAAACTGAAGCTTTATTTTTGCTTGAACGCCTTCAAAACAGATTATGATAAATCACTGTTTAGCATAACAGCAAACTTTAAACCACAAAATCAAAATAAAACAAAATAAAACAAAAAACATTCTGCTGTTCTTATAAGTTCTTCCTCAAGAACAGCTGCCTATCCACGTGTTTGGGCTTTAGGCTCGCTCTCTGGGCGGACAAGATGTTGCCCACTGTCGCGTTATGTGTTGTCGAGATTTCCCAGTAAACCGGACCTTGGACACCCGCATCGGTATACCGTACCGTCGTGTTTCCGAACCTGAATACAGTTACGTATCCGTAAAACCGTCCAGCCCTAGTGGGCCAGATAAAAGCGGCCATTTATTACTGTCCATCCTAGAATGTGGTTGATTGCTCTGGTGGTTCAGTGTTGATTTAGGTCCATATCCCACTTCCTCTTTGCCGTATCGCAGGGTGGTCTAATGGTAGAGCTTTGGCTTGCGGATCTGAAGGTCCCGGGTTCGAGCCCAGGCCGGGGCATTGTGTTGTGTCCTCCTTGGAAAGACACTTTACTCCCGTTTCCTACTCCTTCGGATGAGAGTATAAACCGAGGTCTAGTCTGTGTCGCATACATTCCATCATAACGGACTTTAAAGATCCTGACGCTCATGTCCTGGAGGAGTGAGTACGTGTCGGTGACAAGAACACACCAAGCATGCACCTAGGTCCTTCTCCCCCATCCCTGGCTGCCCAGGATTGTGCTCAGTTGTCTGGAGCGGCTTGAGTTAGATCCTGTATCGGCCAGCGCCTTGAGTCCCCAAGTACGGTGAAACACGTGCGCTACACAAATCCTCAATAATAATAAAAAATAATTTAAAAAATAATGGCGCAGACGGTGGGTTTAAGAGGTTACACTGCAATGTTGATTCAGTAAAGCACGGGCCATATTATTAGAGTTTGGACCTAACGCTGGCATTCTGCGAATCAGCCTAAGGAATGTCAGTACAGTACTCTGCGACTACAAAACTGTAAACGGACTTTCAACGTAACGTTAATCCGTTGTGTAGGTCTTCACCATGATCCAACGTAACTTAGCAATATTAGTGAGAGAAATTGTAGTCTCTGCCGAAACGACTTGCCAATTGTGACAGCCTGCAGTTTATATGGGGACACAAGGAAGAACACCAGAGAAAACTACTCATCAACATAATTATTGTCAAGCACTCCCCCCCCCTCCTCCTCACTCTCTCTCTCTCTCTCTCTCTCTCTCTCTCTCTCTCTCTCTCTCTCTCTCTGCGTGAGAGTACAGGGCACCCGGGGATGAGAAGCAGTTTTTGAGCTGGAAAAAGTGCGCTTTAAGAGCGATAAAATCAAATCAATCTCTACCGTGATAGTTATGAGAATAAATTAAAAAAAGTCTCATTAAATATATCCCTCTCAATTGTAGACCATTGTGGCACTCTCTTCCAAAGTTCCCCACCCTCCCACCCTCTCCGTACTCTTGATCCGCTCTCCTTGTCGTACTCTGCGACTACACTGATGGGTTTGAAGGTACCTTAACAGCCTGGGCTAAACATATTTGTGTTGAGGGAATCAGCATTCCACCACGCCGCGTCAAGATCGTGGCTTTCGCACACTCACACGGTAGTAGGTAAAGGTAAAGGTAGTCCCATAGCCTTGTTAAGCGTGATGTTGGAGATCACACTTATCTTGGGCCAGCGTAATGAGGGTGATCCCACTCTCCCTCCTGCACCTTCCCCACCCTCAAGAGAGTAGGCTCAATCACAGTTGAGTCAACCTGGGGACGTTGTTGTTTGTCGCTTCACTAGCGGTCACCCATCCAAGTGCTAACCGCACCGGACGGTGCTTCACTTTCGACACAGTAGCGAGTGCTCCAACCACTGCACTATCCGACACACGGTAGTACTATCACTAATCACTATGGATGTCGCTGTGGTTGTTGTTGCTGATGGTGATGGTGTAGGACTGGGTAGGTGTGTTGGGATGATGATGTGTGGGTGAAGCGCGGGGTGGAGGGTGGTGGGGGGTATGGTTTAGGAGAGAGGTGATTAAGGTAATGGTGATGACTGACGACCAAAATAATATTTTAATCTTCTACAAGGTGTTCAGCTTCTCTCTCTCTCTCTCTCCGGGTCCTGATTTGGCTCGGAAGAGTCCGCTGGACCTAAAGCAACAATAAATCAATCTCTCTCTCTCTCTCTCTCTCTCTCTCTCTCTCTCTCTCTCTCTCTCTCTCTCTCTCTCTCCCTCTCTCTCTCTCTCTCTCTCATTCTAGCTCTCTTTTTCTCTCTCTACATGGCTGAACATTGCGTGTCATCGGGCGGCGGATAGCCTCATTAGCATACAACGACGACGCTGTTTGCATTTCTCGCATGTCTTCACTTTTTACACTTCACCTCCACGAGAACTGAATACCTTGTTTTGATGAGCGCTGTCTGCTCTTGCTGTGCTTTTAGCTGTAATTCCTCCCAAGTCCCACTCTTTTTTTCTTTTGTGCATCAATAGCTCTCCCTCTCTCTCTCCCTCCCTCTCTCTCTCTCCCTCCATCTCTCTCTCTCTCTCTCTCTCTCTCTCTCTCTCTCTCTCTCTCTCTCTCTCTCTCTCTCTCTCTCTCTCTGGGGCAAGTTTTGATTTAAAACGTTTTTTTCCAATTTGCTAACTCAAATACTGTATTGGAATTAGTTTTCAAAAGTCTTATTTTCATTTAGACTGTAGTGTTTTTGATGATGATGATGTTGTCAAGGTGGCGATGTGGTGATTCGTCCAGAACGCTACCGCAATAGGACGTTAAGCCTCGTTATTTCTCTTCCAGTCTGGTGTGTTTTGATGCTTCACCGGTCATCCGTCAGTATGATTTAAAATTGTTTAAAACTTGACAGTATTTTCATATAATATGTGGCACTATCTTGAAATAGTTGGGAATCTGGACGAAACAAACGTCCGTGTTCCGATTGAGACGCGCATGATTGTTCCGGACAATTTGTTTTGCAAAGCACGGAATGATAGCGTGCATTTTGCCTTTGAATTGATTCCGCGCTGTTGTTAGAGAAACATTAAAGCATATTCTACTCAGCCAAAGTAAAGCCTCAGCGTCACCTGCATGGGATGCTTTTATTGTAAAGTGACCGGCTGGTGGAGTGCCTTTAGTGTAACCATTAGGGTTGTTTCGCCATATCTTTTATGCGGATCAGGGTGGAGCCCTCTTTCAACAAAGTTGTGGTCCTGATTCGGCTCTTTGCAGTCCGCTGGAACCTATAAACAATGACTAACTAACTAACTAACTTAACCACGCTATCGTAGGCACGGCATCGCTAGTCTTGTAGGCTAATAGTGTACCTGCGCCGACCCTCAAAATACCTGATACTCAGGAATTTCAACCTACTCGGCTGTTGTTTACCTTCGTGTCCGCCGGGCCAAGTGACACTGGAATGGTGGTACTGTAGGGTCAGGTAATAAAAAAAAAGCCAGCTGGAACGAGGGATCGCAGTTTATTATATCCCTAATCCTAACCTTCAATCGTGAACTCCGAGACATGGAAAGTTCCGGCATCATGTACACTATGAAAGGTCTTGCTGGCTGCGAAAAGCCAGTCAAAATATCTGCGTTGATTATGCCCAGCAATGGTAATACTAGTCTCGCTAAGAAGGTTGGTGCTAATGTGACACATGCGCCTACAGCATCTGTGTGTGTAGTAAAGAACGTAAATAAACAAACATACATAAAAAAAAAGGTAAAGGTAGTCCCATAGCCTTGTGGCCGTAGGGGAGCGAGATGTTGGGAATCACACTTATCTTGGGCCAGCGTAATGAGGGTGATGCCCATCTCTCTCCCTCGCTGCTTTACCTTCCCCACCCTTAAGAGAGTAGGTACTCAGTCACAGTTGAGTCAACTGGGGGCGATGTTATTTGTCGCTTCACGTTTTGCGGTCACCCATCCAAGTGCTAACCGCACCGGACGGTGCTTAACTTGCGACACAAAAGCGAGTGCTCCAACCACTGCGCTATCCGACACCCACGCGCACGCCTATCCACATAGCTAATCGTTCTTAGCAGCATCGTTACAGTCGTGGTCGTCCTCGTCTTCGGCATCACCATTTATTCTACCATTCTTTGCCCGTCCTTCACCACTCCACGTCCACCACCACTATTAACCATCATCATCATCATCATCATCATCATCATCATCATCATCATCATCATCATCATCATCATCATCATCATCATCATCACCATCATTATCATCATCATCATTATCATCATCATCATCACCATCATCATCACCATCATCATCATCATCATCATCATCATCATCATCATCATCATCATCATCATCACCATCATCATCACTAATAACACCAACAACACCAACACGTGACCATCAGCAAACAAAAGTCAGTAACATGCAGCATTAGTGGACCGCGACAGGAAAACGAAAGTGAATCAAACAGCAACAGCAGGAACTATCAACGGTGGCAGAATTGACAGGACGGAACTCTCTCTCTCTCTCTCTCTCTCTCTCTCTCTCTCTCTCTCTCTCTCTCTCTCTCTCTCTCTCTCTGTCTCTCTCTCTCTCTCTCTCTCTCTCTCTCTCTCTCTCTCTCTCTCTCTCTCTCTCTCTCTCTCTCTCTCTCTCTCTCGTAGGGCCCTGGCCATAATGGTTGTGGGAATCAATGTTTTCCTATCTGAGATTCTTCTTCCCCTCTCTAGTTCTCTCTTTTCTGAAACCTTCCACAAAAAGAGTCTACAACGCGGCCTAATGCATTCTATCTCACAGACTTTCAAGGATTCGGACGCTCGTGTCCTAGACCAATGAGTATTAGATAACAAGCACCCGCACACACACGCACACACACTCACAGACACGCACACCCACGCACACACACACATATATATACACCCATCTACCCGCTCTGTCCCCACACATTTCTGCTGGCTCTGCACTGCATATGCCGCGCTTTCGGTAAGAGGGAAACCCCAATTTGGCCACGACGGGTGAGGAACATTGTTTCTACATCCATTTCACCAGTTTGTGTGCAAAGCAGCAAAAATAATTGCGACTTGCGTGAAGCAACCGAGCCAAAGATCATTCACACGACAAAGAAACTAAATCTGCGTTTCTGGGAAGAATGCCGAGACTAAATCTAGCTAGCAACGTTATTCTTGTAGCAAAAAATTATAATGCTGTCCATTTATAGCGGCCTCACAGCTTAAAAAGATTGATCTCCGTATCCAATACAACAATAGGACAAGAATGAGTCAGAGGCATGCAATCACGGCACTCTTTGACAACGCAAGCACTTGTTTTTTGAAACAACTAAACTTTGTTTTAGTAGTTTGGGTTGTGAAAGTGCACAGAAGCTTTACTATAGTGTTCTCAAAACAAGCTACGAAACAAAACATAAATATAAAACTATATGACAATATTATCATTAGATTTGGCGGACGACCAAAGGACCTACTAATTCTGATTCCCGACTAGATCAAAGTATTTCTAGATAAGTGTGCAAATACTCCAAATAAAAACATGCGAGACATGAGAAATGATCTGCTTTTCTTTGACAATGAAAGCAGTGGTACAGTACTTTGAGCAAACGCTGTGTTTGATGTTGCACTATATAAATAAAATAATCATTATACGCGTTAACGCATAAGCTCTACATTTGTCATCAAGAAGTCTTCGACAATGCTACAGCTTGGTTTAGAAAGCAAGTAGGCATGACTCCATTCCAACACAGTGTGCGCATTGCAGTACAAGGAAATGATTTCAAATTCGTGTCATATCATCTATAAGCCTCTAACTTCAACTCTTCAACACTTGTGAACAATTGTGGTACTATCTTGGACAACGCTATCAACTGTTTTTCGGAATCAATAGTGTACTTGTTGATTGCTGGATCCTCTGATGGTCCAAAGCACTAACGGAAGATATTATGATGGTAATAACTGTATTTACAATACAACTCTATCACAAAGACTTACTATTGTCTACGATAACACCCTCCATTGTTATAGAACTCAACCCGTGGTCTGATCCTAGTCTGGGGCTGAGGTAAAACTTGCAGTACGCCATTACTTCCATTGTCTATTTATTCGACTCCAACAGTTCATTAACATACTTCTCTCACTCACTCATTTTTACACTTACCCCCGCTGCACACCACCACACACAGAACACACACGTACACACATATATACACAGTACACACACAGAACACACACGCACACACACACATACACACACACAAGAACAGCATTTGTTTAGCAGCCATATCAATTGTTTTAGACAGAAAGTAGCTGTTGGCTTGGGTCCAGCAGTGAGTCTGCGATGCCGGAACGTAATTACCATTATAATTTATACAGAGAGAGAGAGAGAAATAGAGAGAGAGAGAGAGAGAGAGACAGACAGACAGACAGACAGACAGACAGACAGACAGACAGACAGACAAAGATAACATAACATAACATAACATAACAATTTCAATTGATTGATTGATTGATTGATTGTTGCTTTAGGTCCAGCGGACTCCTCCGAGCCAAATCAGGACCAGACAACCCCCAATCCGCATAAAAGATCTGCCGAAACAACCCTAGTGGGAAAATTGAATGCCTTCCACCGGCCAGTCACTTTACAATAAAGACATCCCACGCAGGGGACGCTGAGGCTTTACCCCAACTACTCGAACCCCCGTTTACAAAAACAAAATAAAATACAAACATCATTATAAATCATCAACAAAACACATACATATAAAATGCCTATAGTGCTAAATAATAACATCATAGGAAGCCCTAGTGACCACCCGGCAGAAAGTGTCCAACACTCCCAAGCTGATCCAACAGACCTCATACACAAACAAGGAGTCTTGTCCAGGAAGAGTTTTCGAGAAAAAAGGTAGGTCATTGATCTAGCGAAGAAGAAGATAGTATAGCAGAGTGATAGGACAGATCAGGAATGGGAAAGAGCAAATGAGGAAGACAGCGACAGTGGGAATTTAAAGCACTAAATTTCCAGAAAGTGGGGATACTATTTATACTGAAACCCCCGGCACTCCAACGGGGGTACTGTTGCCGCAGTGAATCAGTCATGCCTACAATGGCAAGACAGGTTTTCAACTGGGGCTTTCACTTTTCCCTTTATAGGGTAGAACAATCTACAGTGGCAAGATTGCTCATGACCCCAAGGGGTAACAATTTCAATTTGCAAGGGCAAAAGAGTAGGCTCTGTATGCGCTTTGTTACATCTTGCCCTTGGGGCTTGTAGCAATAACTATTAAATACAACAACTTCATGTTATAACATCAGCATCATGGAACAATAACAAATACACAAGGTCATCATTAGATAAAATAATTTTCACAAAATTGAAATAAAATTATTGTTGTTAATATCAATCAATTAAAAAAACAATTAAAAAAAACAACACAGAGAGAGAGAGAGAGAGAGAGAGAGAGAGAGAGAGAGAGAGAGAGAGAGAGAGAGAGAGAGAGACTTTCAAACTGTTTTTGGGGGGGAAACTTTTTTTTTTAATTAGGGATAAAGAATTTAGACTAATTAATAAGTCTAATCTTCCAATCTTTACCGTAAACACAACAACAGATACACACTATATATCATTCCACAGACAGACAGACAGAGAGAGAGAGAGAGACAGACAGAGAGACAGAGAGAGAGAGAGGGAGAGAGAGAGAACAGTAAAGACTTGAAAATTAATGATTAAGAACTCTTCCACAATGCTAACAATTGTTTGAACTTTTTGTCAGTGTGTGACAATAGTACCAACTGTTCGAGAAATAATACAGTTGATGAGTGCAGCTCCATTATATTTCCTAGAGCTACAGGAAACGAAGTACGATTACGATTAGAAATATTATAGGCCTACCCTTTGGCACAATCACCCTTATGCATGCCAAGGGCGTTACAATTACAGTTGAAGGCATCCATAATAGTATAAGATAGCGCGATTCTCAAGTAAAACAGATCAGCTTAAAATACAAACAAGCTACAGTACAAACAAGATGAGCAACATTCCTGTTAAAAAATATATATACAACAGAAGTTCCAGAATGATGTCAGTACCGAGACGCACATATACAGAAAGAAAGAAAGAGAGAGAGAGAGAGAGAGAGAGAGAGAGAGAGAGAGAGAGAGAGAGAGAGAGAGGAGAGACAGAGAGAGACAGAGGCAGAGACACGGAGACAGAGAGACAGACACACACAGACAGAGAAGGATAGCAGGGAGGGAGAGACAGAGAGAAGAGAGAGACAGCATTGACACAGAGAGAGAGAGAGAGAGAGAGAGAGAGAGAGAGAAGAGAGAGAGAGGAGAGAGAGAGAGAAAGAGAGCGAATAAATCATAGTACCGTAAACACAATAACAGATACACACTATAAATCGCTCCACACAAACACACTCACACACTCACTCACACACAAACATCGTTACAGAACAAAATGTTCACACCTCACTCTTTCTGTCATGCATACTCACACCCCTATAACAGAAGAACTCTGTACACACAAACACACAACAAACTAACATTCAGTGTCAAAGAACAAACTTACCACACAGAAGTCTACAGCCACGATGTCAGTACAAGGACATTTCAAACTCCGCCACAAGGCGACATCAGCGTCGAGACTGGCACGGCCACCTATTTTTAGCAGAACTATGAATTTCTCTCTTGTCAACTCCTGCCTACTCAAGCTTGCAGAAACTATACACGGGCTGCCTCGCACACGGCATAATACACACTCTACCAAAAATGTAGGCTACCTAGGCTACAAAACTATAGCTAGGCTACAAAACTATAGGCTACAAAACTTTTGTAGCCTATAGCTTTAAACTATAGCTAGGCTACGAAACTATAGATAGTCTACAAAACTATAGCTAGGCTTCAAAACTATAGCTAGGCTACACAACTGTAGGCTACAAAACTATAGCTAGGCTACGAAACTATAGGCTACAAAACTATAGGCTACAAAACTCTAGCTAGGCTACACAACTGTAGGCTACAAAACTATAGGCTACTAAACTACAGCTAGGCTACAAAACTATAGCTAGGCTACAAAACTATAGCTAGGCTACATAACTATAGGCTACAAAACTATAGGCTACAAAACTATAGCTAGGCTACAAAACTATAGTTAGGTTACAAAATTATAGGCTACAAAACTATAGGCTACCTAGGCCACAAAACTATAGCTAGGCTACAACACTATAGGCTACAAAACTATAGCCTACCTAGGCTACAAAACTATAGCTAGGCTACAACACTATAGGCTACAAAACTATAGGCTACCTAGGCTACAAAACTATAGCTAGGCTACAACACTATAGTCTACAAAACTATAGCCTACCTACGCTACAAAACTATAGCTAGGCTACAAAACTATAGCTAGGCTACAAAACTATAACTAGGCTACAAAACTATTGCTAGGCTGATGTTACTGTTCTTGGTTATTTTGTTATGCTAATTGTTCTTGTTTCAGGCCCTATGATGTTACTGTTCTTGGTTATTTTGTTATGCTAATTGTTCTTGTTTCAGGCCAAAAGGGCAAGATGTAAGAATAACAAAAACACCCCCAGTGCTTTTGCCCTCGTTAATTAAAATTGTTATCTTATGTTAAACTATCTGTGCCTTCATTAACAGTTCTGACGCACAATCGCTACACACGACGCTTCCGAAGAGTGCAATAGTCTCGCTATCGTACAGCATGGTCAATTCTCTCTGATGCTTCTTGCAGGATGTACATAGTACAGTACTATCAACTTTGTTACAATCCTGTCGCATGCACATGATGTCTAAAACAAAGAGGGAAAAAAAACTAACATGGCACGACCATTTTTTTCTGGTGTTCGTAATATGTGTCTAGCATTGGAATGTTGTCATTGTAAACCTAGTTTGCAGAATTATTTATTCTCTCCGTGTGGTGTTATGCAAGCTTACTGAACCTTGTCGCTGGCGTTGGGCACACACAGCCTAGCTGAGATTAGCCAAGGCTAACCGTTGCCTCCCTCTCTCCACTAATGACAGACACACTCATCCAGTCTCGCCCACGCTGTGTGCTAGCTGTGTCTCGTTGTATAAATGGTAACGGCGCGTCTTTTATTACAAGAAGACAGGTGTTGGGATGTGGTTGTGGTTTTAAACTGTGAAATTATCTCATTGTAATACCAGCTAACTTGCAGTAGAAATTCAGTCTGATGTAAAACGGAGCGTGTAGACTAATAGCACAGTGTATCACACAAATAGATACCATCCTACACAAGCTACACTGCATAGCAGAGACTGGGTATGCCAGCCATCTCCAAAGACTAGGACTGTATCTTGCTGTTGAAGATTATACTTGGGTAATGTACTGTCCTAATTGTGAAAACTTCACCGTCTCTAGCCTGCCAAGTGTGATGCATATGACTACTTTTGTCAGACTCTGTCACTTTCAGCTGATGGGAGAATCATGTGACACGTCGTGTCTGGTAATACACTGACGATGAGACGTCGATATTATTGGCCTACTGGTACTTCTCTCAGTGCTGAAGAGGCATGGTGCATCTGGATCCTCTACAGCTCACTACAAGCTCCCTGTACATCACAACATTCCGTATATACAACATTCCTTACATACAACATTCCGTATATACAACATTCCTTACATACAACATTCCGTATATACAACATTCCTTATATACTACATTCCATATATTCAACATTCCGTATAAATATAAAAGATTTAGAATATATGATTCATTATTTATATGCAAGATATCTTATAGACAAGATTTAGTATACAAGATTGAGTGTATACAAGATTCAGTATAAAAATAAAAGATTCAGTATACAAGATACAACATTCAGTATACAAGATACAACAAAACATTTAGTATACAAGATACAACATTCGGTTTACAACATACAACATTTAGTAACTGTATACAAGATAAAACATTCAGTGTACAAGACACATTTAGTATACAAGAAACAACATTCAATTTACAAGATACAACATTCAGTATACAAGATACAACATTCAGTATATATTCAGTTGGTTGTGAACTACTGAAGAAGCTGTAGTAGAGAATCTGCTATTGTTCTGTCTCCTTTGGATTGTAGCTATGTCTCGTCTTGTTGTACTTGGAAATATAGGATTTTAGGTATGCCAAGTGTCTCTTCATGCTGCGCTACCACTGTGGCTACAGTCACAAGAATGCGTGAGTCTGCATACAGAGAAAGCTGCCACACACACGCCTATAAGGCCTATAGTTGACACAATCTTCCCTGTCAACTCTGTCACCATCATAAATTCTGCTCCACCACAGAGGCGGTGGTGACAGTAGCAGAATAATACGAGAGAGAGAGAAAGAGAGAGAGAGAGAGAGAGAGAGAGAGAGAGAGAGAGAGAGAGAGAGAGAGAGACAGACAGACAGACAGACAGACAGACAGACAGAGACACGCAGAGAAATAGGCAAAGAGAGATGTGTGTGTATGTGGGTGTGTTTGTGTGTGGGTGCGTGCGTGTGTGTGTGTGTGATAAAAGTTCCAGCACTATAACAATTATCATGCAAGACTTTTGGGAAAACTGGGACTTGACTGGTAGACGAGAAATGCCATATTGCCAGTTTGTGGAAACGCACACTTCAGTATGTCATAGAAGCTGACGGGAAATTATGTGTCAATGACGGGTCATGGTTTGTATCAAACCTAGCAAGGATTATGAAACATAAATTCTATAATAATAGCCAAATTGACAAGGCAAGAAAAACAACGTAGAAAACAAACAAACAAAACAGTTCTATAATATAGCCAAACTGCCATCGCTGAAACAAAAGTTTTATATCAATATGGCCACACTGCCATCGTTGTAACAAAAGTTCTGTATCAATATGGCATCGCTGAAATAATATAACCAAATTCCTTACGCTGAAACGGCAGTTGTAAAATGTAGCGCCAAGCGAACCACGTTGAAACAGCGGAACTAGGTAAACTTTTTAAAAAAGGGTTCGGGTAAGGGTTAGTTGCAGAGCTATCCCTAACCCTTGCCCTAACCCTTTTCTCTACAAAAATCACTTTCCGATTCCTACATTCTTAAAATAACGAGCTGGGGGAGTAACGAGCCGGGGGAGTAGTAATACGGGGGAGTAAAGAGCTGACCCCGAAACAGCAGACCTGCAAGCCAACAGAAACTATGGGCACGGAGCAGCAGTGCTTGAATTGCTGCAGGGGTTGTATTACATGTACCAACAACGACAGATAGGTAGCAGGTTGCACAAACAACGTCTGTTGCATTGGCAGGACTAATGATCTCTTGGAATGGTCAAAGACATTAACCGCACATGGATGCGAGCGTACTAACTACTGTAATAACCACACAGCGTTCAATCGTTGTGAGGCTGGACGGACAAGTTAGAGCAAAATAATTCCGCCACACTGTTTGTGATGATGACAAACCCAAAGTGCAGGTCAACCCACAAGAACGGTCATGTGCCGTATGTGCTGGCAGCAAAGGTTCGCACAATTGAATTTGGTTGACATATTCCTACACAATACAAGCTAAGTAAGCTTTATCCTATGCCTCAATACTACGTGTAACGGGTGTGTTGAGGCTTAAGCCAGAAAAAGATTTTATTGTAGGGGAATTATAAAGTAAATCTTCCCAGGAGTACTGAGTGTGTAAGACAGTGGCATGCCTACTGAGTGTATAAGAGTGACAGGCGTACTGAGTGTGTAAGAGAGTGACAGGAGTACTGAGAGTGTAAGAGAGTGACAGGCGTACTGAGAGTGTAAGAGAGTGACAGGCGTACTGAGTGTGTAAGAGAGTGACAGGCATACTGAGTGTGTAAGAGATTGACAGGAGTACTGAGAGTGTAAGAGAGTGACAGGCGTACTGAGTGTGTAAGAGAGTGACAGGCGTACTGAGTGTGTAAGAGATTGCCCGGTGTCACGGCTTAAGGCCTGGCATTTCCCTCCCTCACCATCCCTGCTCACTAACTAAACCCTCTATGTAAACAAACAACACAAAGTCCCAAGATGCAATCAAAACAATAATTTATTCAATCAAACCCGCACGCAAACTCACGCAAAATAACCAGATTCACAGCATACAGTATTACATACAAAGCAAAATGATGATGCAAGAAGGATGGATAAAGAAATCAAAACAAAATGGAATGTTATAGTCAATCAATAACAAAGATGAATAACTAAATGATTATGATAATCCTTGCTATGAATCAGTTCTTGATTTCAAGTCCCCTTTCCTCTGATAAGTTATGAAGAATAAAACGTGTGCACAGTCTGTGTGTATGCTGGTTATCTAAAGAAGTGAGCTCACTTGCAACTTTGACACAACATAAGGATACTCATCGGTCAAGTGTTGAAGAACACTTTTGGGCGATCCAGTGCTGGTTACAAGTAGCGGTGTTTTCTCCCCTCGATCCTCCGGCCAAACGACGAGGCTACAGAGATCGAGGGTTGCTTGGAAGAAGAGAATGACGAAGGCTGATGGAGAAACCAAAAGCGGGGTGGACAGGTGACTTGGTGCTGGTCCCAAGATGTCCTGACGCTTCCACCCCTCGACCCTCTGGCAAAATGAAGCTTAGGCGACAGAGGTCGAGAGTGGACAAGTGCGTAGAACCAGCCCAGTGAGATGAACAGCAGAAGAAGTGCGACGAGAGGGTCAAACAAGCAAAACGATGTGGCGGTGGATGATGATGTAGTAGCAAACGTAAAACACAGGTTAGAAGATTAAAGAAGAGAAGACTCATCCTGAAATCAATGACATATCTTCAATTTCTCGTTCCCAGTTATAATGTCAACGACGATAGTCAATAAACCCCCATTCACTTCTTTTCCGATATGTCTGGTTATACAACCTCATTGATAAATTACGACCATCTCAGTTTCAACAAAATGAACGATGCAATATGCGCATTTACCAAATATACTAAATGTCAAAAGCATTTTTATTTACATATTATAAAAAACAACATTCAGTACGCATTCACGCAGCATGAGGTCGGACAATAATGCTATCCCCTTTTATTTCCCATCATAGAACTACGTAAACAATGAACATAAAATGGACAACTGAAATTGGAGTAAAGCACACAACACATACATTCGCACCTAGCTCCTCACAAACAGTGGAAAAAGCGACAAGCCACTTACCAGTCCGTGCAGGTGAAAAGGTGGACACTCGACCCAGAGCAACTTGCCTAGACAACGATACTCTATTATAGACTAAGTCAACTTTGACACAAGAATCTATGGTCACTGTAATAGTGCTAAACTATTAATACAGCTTTAGTCACACTCCATTATCACAGCTAGAATTCAAAAGAGAAAAAAAACCTTAGAAAAAGGATCCAATCTTCTCAGCTTGGCGTTCAAAATAATAATGATTATAGAAAACTCACCAACTTTCAGATCTTGTTCTTTATTCTTACTAAAATTCATAAGCCCCGAGTACTGCCTATATAAAATCTCGTGAATCCCGTGCATAAAGAACAAATACGCAAAACAGGTCGCACTACCCAGTATAGAAAATATTCACTTTTTATATTCAGGTCACAGTACTTAGTTAATATAATATCTACTCGCGACATATCCCCCCCCCTGAAGATTAAACAACAGTTTAATTCACAACTAAGTCGCGAACTTATCACCTTATCTTTGTACGTCTTTACACATTCCTAGAGAGAAAATCTGCATCGACATTGTCGCGTCCAGCAATTGCTTCAATTGTGAAACTGTAAGGTTGCAACTGCAATGACCACCGCATGAGTCTCGGACTCTGAGGTTTGACTCGGTGTAACCATTGAAGTGGGCTGTGGTCAGTTTGCACTTTGAAGTGACGGCCCATCAGGAACTGACTATACTTCTGTATCCCAAAAACCACTGCAAAACATTCTTTCTCGATGGGAGAATAGTTCCTTTCAGCAGCATTCAGTTTCTTGCTGGCACAAGCCAACGGCTGTAGTCCGAAACCTTGATCCTGCAGTAACACCGCGCCCAATCCAACATCAGATGCATCAGTTCGAAGCACGAACTCTTTTGACCAATCTGGTAAACAACAAACTGGTTGACTGCTCAGACGCTCTTTCAGTTGTTCAAAAGCTTGCTGACAACGGTCTGTCCACTGCACTACACCTGCTTTGCCTCCCTTTGTCAGATCTGTCAGTGGAAGTGCGATTTCAGCGAAGTGAGGAATGAATCGTCGGTAAAACCCTACCAATCCTAAGAATGACTTCACTTGTTTCTTGGTTGTAGGAGGTTCCACTTGTCGAATCTTCTCCATCACACGTTCCAGTGGGACCATCTTGTTCTTCCCTACCATATGACCCAGGTACTCCACTTGAGCGAATCCGAGATAACACTTGGTCGGCCTAGCAGACAAATGAGCTTCTCGCAACCTTTGCAATACTTTCTGTAGTACATCCAGGTGACGTTCCTTAGTTTCTGTAGCTATCAGGATGTCGTCCATGAAATTGTCAACGTCTTCAAGCTTGAGTGGTAACAGCAATGCTCGCATCATCCGGGAAAAACAAGCTCCTGCGGTCTTGAGTCCGAATGGCATCACCACAAACTGGAACTGACCCAAATCTGTCGTAAAGGCTGTTTTTGGACGGTCCTCCTGACGCACTGGAATCTGCCAGTACCCTCGGGATAAGTCGATCTTGGACAAGTACCTTGCTTTTCCTAACTTGGAGAACAGATACTCCACGTCGGGCAACGGTTCAGCATCAAAAATGACTTTCTTGTTCATACAGCGGAAATCGACGCGGAACCTGATCTTGTCATCTCTCTTCCTGACAAGAACTACTGGTGAACTGTAAGGGGATTGTGCTGGTTCAATCACTCCAAGTTTCAACATAGTCTCGACTTCTTTCCGAATGATCTCCTTGTGAGCAAATGGAATAGGGAACTGACGAGTCCGAACTGGGGTATCGTCTTCCATCCTGATCTCGCACTCTGCCAAGTTGGTCTTGAGAGGTAAGTCGGTCAAAATATCAGGAAACTGGGTGACTAGCTCTCGAATCTCCTCATGGATCGCTGGATTCTCTGGATCAAGTTGGATGTCCTTCACCGTTTCCTCTGCTTCCATAGGAAAAACTGGAAGTGGCTCCGAAATGATTTGCGCTTCCTCCTCATCCTCTGGTTCATCCAGAACTGCCACAGCAGCGGTACCACTCTCTCGTTCTTTGTACTGTTGCAGAAGATTCACATGGTACGTTTTGACTTTGTCTCCAACCTGAATCTTGTAATCACAACTGCCTACTTTCCCCACTACACGATAAGGTCCTCTCCATGCCATCTTCAACTTGTTCTCCTTGCAAAGAGACAGAATCAGAACCTTACTTCCCACAGCAAAAGTCCTGAGTTTCGCTTTCTTGTCGAAATGTTGCTTATGTCGGAAAGCTTCCTTGCTCAAGGATTCTTTAGCTATCTTGCAAGTTTCTTCGACCTTTTCTCTCAAGTCGATAACGTGCTTCAGAGCCGACTTGACTTCTCCCTTCTGGGTTTCACGTGTCCACAGTTCTCTCAAAACTTGCATTGGTCCTCGCACAGTATGACCGTACAACAACTGGAAAGGCGAAAACTTGGTGCTTTCCTGAGGAACCTCACGGTACGCGAACAACAACGCCGGGATATAGCGATCCCATGACTTGGGTTTCTCGCTGCACAGCTTCTTGATCATCGATTTGAGTGTCTGGTTGAAACGTTCAACTAGCCCATTGCACATGGCGTGGTATGGTGTAGTCAAATTTCCTTTCACTGCAAGCAATCGATACACCTCCTGCATCACTTCGGAAGTAAACTGTGATCCTCGATCAGATAACACTTCTCCAGGAATACCTAATCTGGTCCATATCTCCCACAAAGTTTCGGCGATGGTTCCGGCCTTGATGTCTTTCAGAGGAATGGCTTCTGGATATCGAGTTGCATAGTCCACCATCACAAGAACGTAGCGGTAGTTGCGCTCTGAACAAGGAATGATTGGTCCAATCAGATCAACAGCAACTTTTTCAAATGGCTGGTCGACCAAAGGCATGCTGACCAAATTTGCTTTTGGGATCCTCCCCTTCGGCACCGCCCTCTGACATGCGTCACAGGTCTGACAGTAGCGTCGAATGTCTCCTGACATACCTGGCCAGTAGAAATCAACCCACACACGATGCTGAGTTCTCCTTGCTCCCAAATGTCCACTCATCGGGGTATCATGCGCAAGTTTCATGACATCTTTCTTGAGTGACTGAGGAACACAAACTTGCTCGAACGTCCTATTCCCTTCTTTGACTTTGCGCATCAGAATACCTTTCTTCCTGATGAAAGATGCTTCACTCTTCTTCCTCCCACGACCTTTGACTATCTCCTGAGAATCTGCTGACTTCTGTGCCCTAGCCAACGCAGGATCTTCTCTCTGTAGTCTACCTAGTTCATCCGGTGTGATGTCTAATCCTGAAACTCTTTTGACTGGCAAAGGAACAGTTTCTTTCTCTCGTGCAATCTGTGCTCTTGTTTGCACCGCAGATAACAGTTTGCGATCAGCATAAACTGGAATCTTCACACTCTCTCCATCTGCGAACACGACTGTGTTGCCAATCACAACATCATGACATAACTGATCCGCTACTAGTACCTGAACCCTTCCTCTAACCCATGGAGATTCTATCAGTACTGAGGCAACAGGGTATTCCCTAGTGACGGATGGATCAGCCAATGACACTCGATGTTTGATTCCTGCGAGTAGATCTTCTTCAGAGACAAACTTGGACGAAACAACGCATAGTTCAGCTCCAGTATCTCTCAAGGCAATAACTGACTGACCATTCAGTGTGACTTTTGCTTCCGGAACAAGCTCCAAACGATCGCATCGGTCGCAGAGTACGGGCACTTCCTTCCTAGTTGCATCTGCAGCTCCTGTACGCATAGCTCTGACCTTCTTGCTCTTTGGACAATTCCTTCTGAAGTGTCCTTTTTCTCCACATTCGAAACATGTGACTTCCTTACTTGTGCCACCCCCTTTGCTATCTGTCTGAGGCTTGGTCTTGCTCGCTTCACCAGCTGAACTTTGAGAACTTGGTTGCTTCTGCTTCTTACTATCTTGTGCCAAACTTCCTCTGTCGTCGCGGACAGCTCGACGTGCTTGAACTCGGACATCTGCCACTGTCGCGGCTTCCTCCGAAGTAGTGACTTTGTGTTCTCTGACAACAATCGCCAAATCCGGATTCAGTGTGGACATGAACTGTTCAAGCACAAAAACATCCAGCACTCGGTCAGGATCTGTGGAATCTACTTTTGCTAAACAGAACCATCTCGCTAACGTTTGCTTCATCCGTTTCACAAACGATGGAAAGTTCTCAGATGTTTCCTTCTTCATGGACCTGAACTGCCTACGGAAATAATCAGCATCTCTCCTGAATCGAAACAACAATGCGGTCTTCAGTGCTTCGAAATCTTTGGCATCGTCCGGTGTCAACTGCAAAAATGTCTCCCTTGCAGCTCCCTGAAGCAATGGGACCAATCTGCTTGCCCATGTATCTTTGGCCCACTTGTGCATAGTTGCCACACTCTCAAAATGAAGTAAGTATTGATCAATGTCATCTTTCTCGTCGAAAGAAGGTAGCTTTACTCTATATCCTCCATCGGAATTTTTACTCGTTTGAGACTGAGTCAATACTTCCCTCGTGAGCTCTATTTCCTGTTTCCGGAGATCCTCTTGCTGTTGCATTTCCTGTTTTCGAAGTTTTTCCTGTTGTTGTAGCTCCTGTTTACGAAGATCTTCCATTCTCTGCATCTCCTCTCGACGGAGTTCTTCGATCCGTGCTTCCTTTTTCTCTTGCCTCCGTATCTCTTCACGCCTAAGCTCTCCTTGCTGTTGAATCTCGTCTCGGCGCATTTTTAACTCTTCCCGACGGAGCTCGTCCTGACGTTGCTTCTCTTCGTCAGCTCTCGCTAATTCGCTCGCCAATCTGACGACTTCTTGTCCCATGGTCATGCCTGAACTGACCAGCATGGTTATGTAGTCCTTCAGCCTGGCACCTTTACTATCTGAACCAGCTGTAGCTCCTACACCCCATGACGGTGAAAATGTATGTCCCTTCGTCTTCGATCTTGCAGATTCAGACGGTGTAGACGGCTCATCCTGAGTACGTGCGTTCTCCTCTTGGTACAACTTAACATACGTGTTGTCGACGCTTGTCGTGGTGGTAGTGTCAACTGAACTTGCTACTGGCATGGCAGGTGGTATCAATCTCAGCTCTTCTACATCCGATGCTTTAGAAGCCATGGTTGGTTGATATACTAACCCAGACCTTAACTCCATATGCCTACCCCCTTGCTAACGCCTAAGTTCCCTACCAAACAAAATTCCTAACTAATAAAAACTACCTTCAGAAGTAAGATGACAAGCTGCCACGAGCGAGTGTCCGTCCCTTGGCCACGAGCACGAACCGGCAAGAAAGCTCCCCACTCTCCCCACCGCTGCTCCTCGTTGAAGCTAGGTGATGCCCACTGCACCACGGCTCCAGGCGCCCGCCAACCTCCCACTGAAAACAGTTTCAAGCACACCCCAATCTCACAAACACAAAATTATAACGGATTGCACCTTCCTAAACTATCAACACTATGCTAATCTGCTATCACGTCGGGGTCACCAAATATGTCACGGCTTAAGGCCTGGCATTTCCCTCCCTCACCATCCCTGCTCACTAACTAAACCCTCTATGTAAACAAACAACACAAAGTCCCAAGATGCAATCAAAACAATAATTTATTCAATCAAACCCGCACGCAAACTCACGCAAAATAACCAGATTCACAGCATACAGTATTACATACAAAGCAAAATGATGATGCAAGAAGGATGGATAAAGAAATCAAAACAAAATGGAATGTTATAGTCAATCAATAACAAAGATGAATAACTAAATGATTATGATAATCCTTGCTATGAATCAGTTCTTGATTTCAAGTCCCCTTTCCTCTGATAAGTTATGAAGAATAAAACGTGTGCACAGTCTGTGTGTATGCTGGTTATCTAAAGAAGTGAGCTCACTTGCAACTTTGACACAACATAAGGATACTCATCGGTCAAGTGTTGAAGAACACTTTTGGGCGATCCAGTGCTGGTTACAAGTAGCGGTGTTTTCTCCCCTCGATCCTCCGGCCAAACGACGAGGCTACAGAGATCGAGGGTTGCTTGGAAGAAGAGAATGACGAAGGCTGATGGAGAAACCAAAAGCGGGGTGGACAGGTGACTTGGTGCTGGTCCCAAGATGTCCTGACGCTTCCACCCCTCGACCCTCTGGCAAAATGAAGCTTAGGCGACAGAGGTCGAGAGTGGACAAGTGCGTAGAACCAGCCCAGTGAGATGAACAGCAGAAGAAGTGCGACGAGAGGGTCAAACAAGCAAAACGATGTGGCGGTGGATGATGATGTAGTAGCAAACGTAAAACACAGGTTAGAAGATTAAAGAAGAGAAGACTCATCCTGAAATCAATGACATATCTTCAATTTCTCGTTCCCAGTTATAATGTCAACGACGATAGTCAATAAACCCCCATTCACTTCTTTTCCGATATGTCTGGTTATACAACCTCATTGATAAATTACGACCATCTCAGTTTCAACAAAATGAACGATGCAATATGCGCATTTACCAAATATACTAAATGTCAAAAGCATTTTTATTTACATATTATAAAAAACAACATTCAGTACGCATTCACGCAGCATGAGGTCGGACAATAATGCTATCCCCTTTTATTTTCCCATCATAGAACTACGTAAACAATGAACATAAAATGGACAACTGAAATTGGAGTAAAGCACACAACACATACATTCGCACCTAGCTCCTCACAAACAGTGGAAAAAGCGACAAGCCACTTACCAGTCCGTGCAGGTGAAAAGGTGGACACTCGACCCAGAGCAACTTGCCTAGACAACGATACTCTATTATAGACTAAGTCAACTTTGACACAAGAATCTATGGTCACTGTAATAGTGCTAAACTATTAATACAGCTTTAGTCACACTCCATTATCACAGCTAGAATTCAAAAGAGAAAGAAAAACCTTAGAAAAAGGATCCAATCTTCTCAGCTTGGCGTTCAAAATAATAATGATTATAGAAAACTCACCAACTTTCAGATCTTGTTCTTTATTCTTACTAAAATTCATAAGCCCCGAGTACTGCCTATATAAAATCTCGTGAATCCCGTGCATAAAGAACAAATACGCAAAACAGGTCGCACTACCCAGTATAGAAAATATTCACTTTTTATATTCAGGTCACAGTACTTAGTTAATATAATATCTACTCGCGACACCCGGAGTACTGAGAGTGTAAGAGAGTGACAGGCGTACTGAGAGTGTAAGAGAGTGACAGGCGTACTGAGAGTGTAAGAGAGTGACAGGCGTACTGAGTGTGAAAGAGAGTGACAGGCGTACTGAGTGTGTAAGAGAGTGACAGGAGTACTGAGTGTGTAAGAGAGTGACAGGCGTACTGAGTGTGTAAGAGAGTGACAGGCGTACTGAGTGTGTAGGAGAGTGACAGGCGTACTGAGTGTGTAAGAGAGTGACAGGCGTTCTGAGTGTGTAAGAGAGTGACAGGCGTACTGAGTGTTTAGGAGAGTGACAGGAGTACTGAGTGTGTAAGAGAGTGACAGGCGTACTGAGTGTGTAAGAGAGTGACAGGCGTACTGAGTGTGTAGGAGAGTGACAGGCGTACTGAGTGTGTAAGAGAGTGACAGGCGTACTGAGTGTGTAAGAGTGACAGGCGTACTGAGTGTGTAAGAGAGTGACAGGACTACTGAGTGTGTAAGAGAGTGACAGGCGTACTGAGTGTGTAAGAGAGTGACAGGAGTACTGAGTGTGTAGGAGAGTGACAGGCGTACTGAGTGTGTAAGAGAGTGACAGGAGTACTGAGTGTGTAGGAGAGTGACAGGCGTACTGAGTGTGTAAGAGAGTGACAGGCGTACTGAGTGTTTAGGAGAGTGACAGGAAAGGGAGGGCTAAGAACGTGCAGAGAGAGACTCAGCATTGGAAGCATTCATTGAAGCTCTCATTTTTCGCCGTGGCTGAAAACTAACTGTTTGTGGAACATTGCTGATTACCCTTAGAAGTAATACTGCGGTGGTAAGAAATGATGTACATACTATAATCCTTACAGCAGTACAATTTCACTTCTGATCTTCGATTTTATTATGACCAGAGAGCTAGAGCAGCACAAAATGGACCGTAAGTATACTGTACTATGGACTGCCATACTTCATAACGTTAGGAGAGCTGTCAAGCGACCAGCCCTTATGGACACAATCCTACTGCTGTAAGGATCACGATATCTTTGGTTTGATGCAAATTCAGCCCTGTTTATAGACGTTATCAGCAGTGGTCACTAGCGAGTGACCTTTTCAAGGTATTTGGCAGAATCCTCCTTCTAGTAACAATGAAAGTTGTCTATTGTTAGCTGTTTGCATGTGCATGTTGGATAGCTAGCTGCCCGTGATGTAAATATCTGCATAGTTTCATATGCAAGAAGAATTCCTTTATCAGAGAAAAGTCCGTACAACAATATAACACGAAAGCAGTAAATTCCTGGAGCAGAAGCAAACCGGTAAATTAAGGAGGTGGTGACAGTATGCATGCCAATGATTGTGCCGAGCACAGTCAACGCGCTGTCTTCAGGAATTGTTAGAGAGTCAACTGTCTGGTACTGCAGTATTTATAGTTTTACAACGTGACTATTTGCTTACTGCAAGCCCGCGCAAGAAGAAAGGACTTCTGTATAAGGAAAAACTATAGCTTACGATTTACGGGTTGTTGTTAAAGGAGAAGAAGAGGTTTAAAAACGAACAAAGTTGGAGCAGAAGTATAAAATAGAAGAAGAGTGGTCTTTTTATCCTTGCTAGAATTAACAAAACTGGCGGAAAACAATGAATTTAAGTACTTGTCGACTTCCGTTCTGTTGTTCAAAAAGCTTTAACAGTCAGAGAGTAAACATGGGAACAAGAAACCAGAACGAGAAAAAGAAGAAGAGAAAGGAAGAAGAAGAAGAAGAAGAAGAAGAAGAAGAAGAAGAAGAAGAAGAAGAAGAAGAAGAAGAAGAAGAAGAAAAATTCTCTTTAAAAAATAATAAAAGACCACACAATCGTCATCAATTGATCTAACACAAAACAGATTCTACAGACAAAAAAGAAAAAAAAGAACAGGACACTTCTAGCAAAACCAAAATCTTCCTTAACGAAACGTTGCACAAAATCATGCGTTTTGTTGACAGCACGTTTATTGTTCTTCAATGTGAAGTTGGTGTTGCTTTGCCTAATGCATGCGCCACTATAGTCCTAATGTCTGTTTACGGTATCCCGTCCAACGCTATAGTCCTAATGTCTGATTACGGTATCCCGACCAACGCCACTATAGTCCTAATGTCTGATTACGGTATCCCGACCAACGCCACTATAGTCCTAATGTCTGTTTACGGTATCCCGTCCAACGCCACTATAGTCCTAATGTCTGTTTACGGTATCCCGACCAACGCCACTATAGTCCTAATGTCTGTTTACGGTATCCCGTCCAACGCCACTATAGTCCTAATGTCTGTTTACGGTATCCCGTCCAACGCCACTATAGTCCTAATGTCTGTTTACGGTATCCCGTCCAACGCCACTATAGTCCTAATGTCTGTTTACGGTATCCCGTCCAACGCCACTATAGTCCTAATGTCTGTTTACGGTATCCCGTCCAACGCCACTATAGTCCTAATGTCTGATTACGGTATCCCGTCCAACGCCACTATAGTCCTAATGTCTGTTTACGGTATCCCGTCCAACGCTATAGTCCTAATGTCTGTTTACGGTATCCCGTCCAACGCCACTATAGTCCTAATGTCTGTTTACGGTATCCCGTCCAACGCCACTATAGTCCTAATGTCTGTTTACGGTATCCCGTCCAACGCTATAGTCCTAATGTCTGTTTACGGTATCTCGACCAAACCAATATTTTGGGCCCGACTCTAAACTTTTTTTGTGATCGTCTGGAATTTTCTTTTTAAAAAAGCCAAAAAAATCGCATCCTTGTTGGTAAAGTTTTTTTGGATCTTTTTTAAAGACAAATATAAAAGAAGCCGACCTACCGACCCTATATTTTCCTCTATGTTACCGTAACCAGACTTTTTGGGGGGTCTTTAGCAGGAACTAAAATCTGAACCGCCGCCTAACTCACAGAAGGAAGACTATTTTTTCTATATTACACACCCACACACCCACACACACAAACATGTTTCCTGAAAGTGATAAAAGAGTTTCCTACAGTTGACAACAATTCCTTATATTTGTATTCTTAATTTCTTTCTCTCTCGTACAGGTCTTTATAAAGGAAGTCAGAGTAGTCTGTATGACGATATATATATAGGCCTACCACCGCACAGTAAGACTATGTACGACCTGTATAGCGACAACAAACGTTTTTTTGAAAGGGTGTATGCCAATTGCAGGCATGTGATAAACACAATTAATTTTGAAATAATAGGACAGATTTACAAAGTCCTTAACGAAACTCTTTCAGCTGATCGCGGAACCACTTTTCACATTTATAGTTGTGTCTTATTTTTCCTGGCTTTCACAGAGTTTGAAACAATTATTGTGAAAATCAGTGTAAATAGAATTCGTGGATAAATTGCGAACATCAAGCTTCGAATAAACGATTATATATTTATCTACAAACCCTGCTGCTGAAAGTGACTGAAGAATTTGCTTTTAGTTGACAAAGGAGTTTTACTTGTTTCAGCATTTGTAATCTGACCCTTTTTTGTTTTTCTAAACTGTTCCTTACAGGATTTGGTGACTTCGTGCCGAAAGGTTAGCCAGAAGTAGGCCTACTTGCATCAAACTATATTTTAGGCATAAGGAAGGAAGTGGTTACACTAACATAAATGTTCTTTTAATGAAAGCGAGACGCAAGCTTGCTTTAGACAGTTAAGGACGGTGTTAGTATCGGCAAAGCAGGAAAAAGTATTAGTGTTAGCGATGTTCTCCTACGTCATTTGTAGTAACAGGCGCCCTAATGTGGAGCCAGAGCGTCTCTCTCTCTCTCTCTCTCTCTCTCTCTCTCTCTCTCTCTCTGTTTAACAGTACCTACTGTCTTCTGTAGCACGCGTTCCTCGTGCAAATGCACCCAAGTAATGGAATGTTGAAATATCTTGTGAGTATGAGCCAGTCTGACCCTACAGAACTCCGAACTGCGTCTGGAAATGTAGAAAATACTATATTGTCAACGGACAAGGCTATTGTGTTACAAGAGTCACTACCTGTGAGATTTATTTAAAAAATAAAAACACCACATATTTCTTTCTATTTGAAAGAAATGTAAATATCTACTTTAAAGTGGTTTTCATTCTAATTTTGAAAATACTACTTTAAATCTGATTTTAAAAAAAACTTTCTTCATTCCCGTTGATCGTATCTTCCGACGTAAAAGATTACCATTATTATCATCATCTCCATCATGCCTGCAGCTGTCAACCCACTGCACATATCATGTCACAGTGGAGCTACTAAGTACCTCAATATAGTTGCTGGCAGTAGAAGTACTAACCTTCCTTCTTGCCAATTCCTTTACAAAGGAACGAGGAAAACAAACAAGAGCAAAGTTGTGTTTCAGATGTCTGAAGGACAAATGCTGTCATTGTGACAGGTTCGCACTCAATCCGGTCTTAGTACGTTTTGAACAGGATGGCAAAACAAAGGTTGATTGCTCGCAAAACATTTTTAATATACAAATGTAGAATTTAAAGAAAGCAACAACACATTATTGCAAGTATTGTAAAAGATTTTTGTTATTCAAATATATCCTATCCTATCCTATCCTATCCTATCCCGTAACTCGGAGGTCTTAGGGGCACAACAGATGATCATTTAACCAGCGTACTTCATCTTTGCCTGTCCTCAGCAACCCTGAAGGTTTCGCTCAGTGGCAAACCAGTCCATTCTCGAATGTTGTCCACCAACCTCTTTTTCGGTCTCCCTCTTCTTCTACCTCCTTGCACCGCGCCCTGCAGGACGGTCTCTGCAATACCTGATGATCTGGCGACGCGGCCACACCATCGGAGTTTAAAATGACAAATTGACACACAAATGGGCAGCTTACAAACAACTTCTATAACAAATCGAAAAAGACCGTGGAACATCAATCAACTGCACAACTGAACGGAAGAAAGAATGTTCATGATGTGTTGGAACTGTTTGCATATGTTTTAGCACACTCAATCCAATGTTTAATCTCTTACTTTCAAGTTCAGTGTATGTTATATTTCTGCCATTTGTTTGAAACAAATTTTGCCTATGCTGGAAGATTTCATAATTGATATATTCCAAGGAGTGTAGCCGTCCATTACAAGAAGGCAAGTTTCTTATTCCTGGGAGTCAGTCGAAAAGCAGAGATCAAATGGCAGCCACATGATCTTGGTAGGGCTGATAGTCGCTAGGTTGTTGGTTTGGTAGCATACTTTACCGCATTTGGCTTGCATAAAGTAGCTTTTAAATTAGCGGTATACAAAAATACAATCACTATTATAACTATCACTATCGTCGTCGTCGTCATCATCATCATCATCATCATCATCATCATCATCATCATCATCATCATCATCATCATCATCATCATCATCACCGTCACCATCACCACCACTTTGTTTTGTTTTTAATCACCTGCTTGCTGTCTTATGGCTGACCGTATTTATGTGCAAATTTTTGTGTGTATGCATGATATGCCAACCTCTGTCTGTATGTATGACATGCCAACCTTTGTGTGTACGCATGACATGCCAACCTCTGTGTGTATGCATGACATGCCAACCTCTGTGTGTATACATGATGTGTCTGTGTAGAAGTGTGCGTGTATGTGTGTTCCTGAAGTGCTTCATTACGGCATTGCATGTGTGCCACCTTTGTTTTCAAGTATTTATAGTCTTGTGCCGCGCACGCCTTGTATAGTTCTCGTGATTTCAGATAATAAAGTAGTCTTATTTTTATTTTATCTTATTCTCCTCCTACTCCTCCTCCTCATCATCATCACAGGAGAAATCCTGGGCCAGTCACAGATTTCAGCAAAAGCAGGGCAGTCGCAGGGCAGCGTCACGTCAAGCAGGGCTGCGTCACGTCAAGCAGGGCTATAGAAAGATGCTGGGGTCCACCAACAGCCCTTCCCAATTTTGCTTAGCATTTAATCACGTGTTGTAAAATAACCACTAAATTGATGGAAGTAATAAGACAGCCAATGCTCACAAACAGCATAACGTTGTTGGTAACGAGTATTGGACCCTCTGACACACAAAGCTCGTGTCGTAGTGTGAACACGGAGAAGCAGAGTGGATAATTTGTATGTTAGTATTGTCACGGCAGTGGATAATTTGTATGTTAGTACTGTCACGGCAGTCTCCAATCACTTCGGAACAAGGATTAGACTTGTACAAAAGCAGCTCGAGTCTTGGAAGTTACGTAAGTGGAACACATGTACAGACGTTAGTAATGAACAAAAGTATTATCACAGAGAGAAGTCGAAGTCGAAGTCGAAACCTTTAATAGATAATCGCATTAGGTCCTATGGACCTGTCTTACACCTAGTCCTTAATAAACAATGCAGAACGAACAAAATAATTAACATAAAATAATTTGGAAACAAACATATTCCTTAACTATGGTAAAATCAGTACGCAAATTGATGCATTTTAATACACATACTCCCACCCTTCTTCCCCTCCCCATCCATCTCCTCCTCCCTCCGCACACACAAGCACACACACAAGCACACACACACAAGCACACACACACACAGGCACACACACACATGTAAATTCACACATTCTTAGTAACTTAAATTGTGGCATGGTAGAGAAGAACAAAGAGGTATACAATCATCTTAAATATTAATAGCAAAGGGAGATTAAATATTATTTTATGGAGCCTTGTTTTAAAAGATGATAATGATTTACATTTTTTGACCTCTTCTGGTTGAGAATTCTACACGCTTGAATTCCACAGAATAGGACAGAGATGTTTTAAATATGTCTAAGCGTGGTCTTGGAAATGTTAAATTATGTCGCAAAGATGAATAACGAGATGATGACTTGCTAAAAAGTACTTTTAAATAAGCAGGAGCTCTATTGTTAATTATTTTATACATTAAAACGGCTTTATTGTAATTTAGGTGTATGTTAAGGGGTAGCATGCCAGCTATTTTTAATTTTGAATCAGTTGTGAAGGAAGCGTCGGGGATAACTAATTTTGCAGCTCTGTGGTGAATAGAATTACTTTTTTTGAAAAAAGGCTTCACTGCAGCCGTCCCATATTGTTGATGCATTATCAATGTGAGGTTTGATATGAGCATTATAAACAGTTTTTAGCATCTGCACAGAGAGAGAGAGAGAGAGAGAGAGAGAGAGAGAGAGAGAGAGAGAGAGAGAGAGAGAGAGAGAGAGACAGAGAGAGACAGAGACAGAGAGAGAGACAGAGGGATGGCCAGAAGAAATAGGCCTAGCCTATTTATTTATTGTATTATTTTTATATCGCGCTTTTCACCTCGAGAGCCGCTACAGGCGATGGCCGATACAGGCTCTAACTCGTCCACTTGCTACCCAGACAACCGAGCACAATCCTGGGCAAGCGGGGGTAGGGGAGAAGGCACCTAGTGCTTGCTGGGTATATTTATAGAGCTGGCACTCCTCCGCCAAAGACATGAGCGTCAGGATATGTAAAGTCCGTGCGATGTAATGTGTGCGAGCTGGACTAGGCCTCGGTTTATACTCTCATCCGAAAAAGCCAGGGGCGCTTGTCTGTTGTATTAGGGTCATGTTTCTTTCTCTTTTTTTTCCCCCTCAGAACTGTAACGTTGACCTTTGGAACCACAGCCTGCAACGTTGTCGCATAACATGCTTTGGTAGCAACTTTCACCACTGAGCAACCGCGTGCCTGCTAAGTCCTATGGCCACCAAATTTGTGGGTAGAAAAACGAGGTGGGGTTTGGGGACCAAAATGCTGTATCCTATCCTATCCTATCCCGTAACTTGGAGGCCGTAGGGGCACCACATATGATCGTTTAACCAGCGTACTCCATCTTTCCCTGTCCTCAGCAACCCTGATTGTTTCGCTCAGTGTCAAACCAGTCCATTCTCGAATGTTTTCCTCCCACCTCGTTTTCGGTCTCCCTCTTCTTCTACCTCCTTGCACTGTACCTTGCAAAATGCTGTATACTATAACAAAATATCTTCTATAGCACGTAAACTGATCGTTTAACCAAAGGCTGGCCGGAAAAGCACTGTACTGTCAAACTAAAAACAAAAAACGGAATTTTCCAGAAGAAACAACACTATGTATAAGGACCGAACGGGAAGAAGATGAGAATGAAAGAAGAAGCGGTTACAAGAACTCCTACTACAACAATTTTCAGTGAAAGGGACAGGACGACAAAAATAATAATAATTTTAAAAAAATAATAAAAGAGGGAATCACTTCAGTTCCTCTTAGGCCACAGGCAGGAACTCAATTTCTCAAGTTGAAGTATGGTCTGGCCCTTACACGTATGTTTGTGACCTCTAGCAGACGCCCTGTTATACAGCATTTTGACAAATAAAAGAGGATCACTGAAGCAGACGACTTTAGTTTTCAAAGGAAATCTGAAGCAGATGACATTAATTTAAATGGAGTTGAAACCTGTAGCAAACGCACTTTTCTCCTATTTCACCTGCCACAAACGGTTCTACTCTCACCTCACCTAATCACACATTCATGGTCTCTTTGGTACATGGTCTGCAGACGACACTTTGCTGCTTCTCTCAAGTAACAGACGGCATTCTCTCTCTCTCTTTCTCTCTCTCTCTCTCTCTCTCTCTCTCTTTCTCTGATCTGTAGCAGACGACTTTTTTGTTTTCAGAGAGAGGAAACCTGTCCTAGGACCCAAAACGAGGCAGACCGCTCTACCATCAGTCATCTAAGGCAGACGGCATAATTGTTCTTTTCTTTTTCCTTTCCCGGCAGCAGAGGTCACAATTTCTTTTTTTTTTTTTTTTTACGCCTCTAGTCCATTGCGTTCGAGAGAGGCAGGAAATTCTTACTGTTCGTTTTGTCTGTCATGAAATGCATTTTATTTTCTCGTGTATATGTTAAATTTGTAAATACTTACGTGCTGCCGCTATTGTAATTGCTTCGTGTGAGACAAATAAAGTCGTATTGTATTGCATTTATTTCTCTCCCATCCATGACCTTTAGCAGACGGTACTTTTCTCTGTCGCCTGTAGCGGATGAAATGTTGTTTTCCGAGAAGAAAGGGAATCTGTCGTGTCACCAAAACCACGGAGAGCCCTCTACCCCATCCGTCACAGACGGCATTTTTTGTCCCTTTATCCCACCTGTAGCAGACGACATTTTCGTTTCATGGAGAGAGGGAACCAAGCTATCTCGTCACCCAGAATAGGCAGACCCCTCGTCTACAAGCCTTCTGTCCTTCTCTGTGTGTTTTCGCGCCGCTTCGTTGCCTGGCAGCGGTACCTGCCATCCTCCCCACCCCAACCTCCACCCCTCCCACTCCTAGGCCTTCATTCCGACACGCCCGCCTCTTTTTTACCCTGGGTAGAGAATTTTAACAAGCCCGCTTGCTTGCGACACCCGACCTAGGGAACTCAGGTACTCCAAGCGGCATGAGTTTGCATCGCTAGATTTGGCTGGAATGCCTTAATAACATAATAGGGTTAGAAAGGTGTGAGGTTGGTTGCAAACGCAGGGGGTGGGGTAGTAGTTTGAAATGTAGAAGTATCTATCAGTTTCAGACGTTCGTTATATATTATAGTTTAGTATTCAGCAGATACACATAATCTTGCCCACAGAATAATAGAACGAAGGGTTGCAATAGTGTAACTGTGTAGAACTCGTGCGACAGCCAAGGTGACCGTTCTTGTTCGGCTGGCAACAGAAAGAAAAAGGTGTAGTTGTAGGACACGGGTATGGTTGGGGGTTGGCAGGGGGTGAAGGGGGATGAGAAAGGGTTTGGCAATGTGAGAGGAGGGTGGTGATGGTGGGGGATATTACAAATTTAAAAGCCTACCTAAGGTTCCCTACATCTTGCACAGTGATTGACAAACAATGACAGGACACACACACGAGCTGCAGAAACTCTAGCTATTCACGTTTCTCTTTCTTTTCCCCAAAATGATTCGCAACGCATGTGTGCGGCATTTGAAACCTGGTTGTACCTGGAACTGGGTGGGTCACCTTGAAAGGCTTTTAAGGAGGACAGACTAGGGTAGGGTTGAAGGGTGTAGGGGAAGGAGGTGTCAGCTGTTGGGCTTGAGGAATGGGTACGGGTGAAAGGGGGGGGGGGGGGGGCGGCGGTCAGAAGCACCACTCAGGCAACACAAACGAGGACAGGTCCAAAATGCTTTAATGGCATCCGGTCTGGTTCTAGCTAGGTGTGCACAGTCCCCTATACAGCACTAGAACCAGGTTTGACACAGACACAAAACAGCAGATAGCTCCAAGTGCAGGTAAAAAGGACAGGTGCGGCGGCTTCCATTGACACCCACAATTCTAGACACTCCCATCACCTTCCCCACCCATCAACTCTCTCTCTCTCTCTCTCTCTCTCTCTCTCTCTCTCTGTGGCCATGTAATGGACCTTTTTGTTTCGGTGTTTAGTTATAGATGTTATTAATACTTCCAATCCAATTCTCATGTCCGCTTGAACAGCGCAACACTCCAAGCAAGCAGAACATGCTCAGAGTGCTGCACCACGTTAATGAGTTTTAAAATTGTTATTGCACTAATTCCATCGTTTTAACGTACGTATAATATTATTGCTAGCAACTATAGTCCAGAACAAAGTTCATATCCTATCATATCCCTTAACTCGGAAGTCGTTGGGGCACCACAGATTGTCGTATAACCTGCGTACTCCATCATTCTCTGTCCTCAACATCCCTCATAACTCTCGCTCAGTGTCAAGCCAGTCCTTTCTCGAATGTTGTCCTCCCACCTCCTTTTCTCTGTCTCCCTCGTCTTATGCCTCCTTGCACCATGCCTTGCAGGGTGGTCTTTACAAGGTCTGATGCTCTGGTGACATGGCCATACCATCGTAGTTTCCGTTTCTTCACCACGATTGCACTGCTGACTCAACTTCTCGGAGAACGGAGAGGATTTCTTCTTCTTCTTCTCGGTTCTGTGGACATACTAGAACCGATGGGTCTCCTTTTGGTGTGTGGTTGTAAAGATCAGAGCAGTACTCTGTCCATCTATCCAAGACTTCTTGTTCTTCTGTAAGGTATAGGCCAGATTTGCTTTGGAGCGTCGAGACCTTGTCAACCGCTTCACAGTCTGCTAGGCCAAATTACTGTTGTTCTTATTTAGACTGTTCTCTTAAAAAAAAAAAGGTAAGGTAAAGGTGGTCCCATAGCCTTGTGGCCGTAGGGGAGCGTGATGTTGGAGATCACACTAATCTTGGGCCAGCGTAATGAGGGTGATGCCCATCTCTCTCCCTCGCTGCTTTACCTTCCCCACCCTTAAGAGAGTAGGTACTCAATCACAGTTGAGTCAACTGGGGGCGTTGTTATTTGTCGCTTCACGTTTTGCGGTCACCCATCCAAGTGCTAACCGCACTGGACGGTGCTTAACTTGCGACACAGTAGCGAGTGCTCCAACCACTGCGCTATCCGACACCCCATCCAGACTGTTCTCTAAGAATGTTATTGTTTAGCAAACGGTTTGGTTCTGGGCTTTATTTAAAATTCAAAAGTTTACTGAAACGTTTCAATTGAAATCAAAATACACCACTTGATATAACGAGTGTGACAGACTTCAAACTACAAAAATGTGTTCTATTGGAATAGTGCGAATCAACCACTCGCTACTAGAACCACAGCTACCTGCGGTCCCTAGCTAGCAAACCACAGCTAAAGGCTATTCAGTAGCTACAATCTGTGACAAGCGAGTTGGTACCATTATTCTGAAGATGGTGGACCCAGGAAGGCAGTAGTAGGCCTACAGTTGACAGGTAACCACGCAGTGCTGTATGAGGAATAACTAAGCCACCAAACACATCCCACACCCGCTCTCTCTCTCTCTCTCTCCCTCTCTTTCTCTCTCTCTTTCTCCTGAATACACACGACCGGCGTGTCAATGTCACCGTCTTGCACTGTCAGAAAAAAATGACGCCCTGCTCAGTTTCAGACACAGATGAACTAGAGAAAAAGCTCAATGTCATCTTGGGGAAAGAGAGAGGGGGGTTTGTGTTTCGGAGCGAAGCGCTGGAGTGGGGTTGGGGTGCAGGGGCTGTGGAAAGATTGCGCGAGGGATAAAGCGAGAAAGAGAATGTCTCTCATCTGTTGACAATCGTAGAGAAGACGCCAAGCCTGGAATGACAGGACTTGCGGCCAATGTGTGTTGTGGAGAATGTCGGGGACGGAGAGAGAGAGAGAGGGGGGGGAGGGGTGTGGCTGGCGGGAGTGGGGAAGGTGAGAACAGCTAGAGAGCACAAGGAGAAAGTTGGGTCGTAGGGTAGTGTCACCGTCATTTGTGCTGCAGGTTAAAAAAAAGAGTACAGCGCCTTGCGCTGCTCTTCAGCGGAAACAGTGCTCTATAACAACGATAAAATTAACAAGTAAAAGACGTAAATGCCTAACACTAGACAGTCCTCAATATTTCCTTGGAGGGGTGGGGGGGTGGGTGGGTGGGTGGTGAGCAGGGGTACTGGGAATGCGTATGAGGTTAGCAGGGGGTATTTGTGGAGATTGTACTAGGAACTCGGTCTAGCTCAGTATCAGTCCCTATTCTGCCTTCTTACTGCTGCTGTACGAATGAACACGGAAGTGTTACGTCTACAGCAACCATTGGCGATTCGGCAGACGGGGATAAAACCATCCCAGGGAACAAGGAGTAGGGGGACCTAAATCAACACTGAACCACCAGAGCAATCATACTGCTGAGGTAGACAGTGACAAACATCCACTTTTAATCTCGCCCACCGCGGGGATTGGAGCCTGGGTCTTCGGCGTGCCAGGCCAGTGTGGTAGCACTGAGCTACGGCGGTAGGTCACTTGCTGTACTTGGCGTCAGCGAGCAGAATGGATGGGTATGCATGTGAAGGACGAAGGGTGGGAAGTTGACTGTCCTTGTAACAGGATTACCATTCCCTTTATAATCTTTCGTTGCTAGAGAGAGAAAGAGAGAGGGGGGAGGGAGGGAGAGAGGGGGGAGTAAGAGAAAGGGGATGAAGGAGAGTGGATATGTAGCACACAAGGAAGGAACCAGCTCAGGTGTGTGTGTGGGGGGGGGGGAGGGCGAGGAAGTGCAGTCTAGCAGCCAGGTAAAAAGTGTTATTCCTCTAGAAACCGGTTGAACAATGCTATCACCCTTTTCTTCTCTTCTTGTTGGCTGAAGAAAGTCAAGAAATTATTTGTGGAGCGTTTTAATTGCTCGTCTCTCTGTCAGCTTCAGATTTCACCTGTCCTCGCACGACCAGCCAAGCGAGACCGCTAACAGGTAACAGTTTCTTTTCAACAAGACCAGCCTTAAGGGAAGGCTTACATGTATCAACGGTTAGGCGAACATCAACGGTGAACAGGTGAGGCGAGCAATGCAGTGCGTAAAGTTGATGAACGTTCTACTTCCCTGCAACACTTCCACACAGTTGGACAGCATCGTTCATTGCTGTTGATAGCCATTGGCTTTCAATGTCGTGTGTTGAGACGTGTAGGGGCCACTTGTTAACCGAGCGGTTAGGGCACCGAAGTGCCGTCAGGTCTGTTTACGATAGTCCACCTGCATGGCTACATGCAGCGGAGTTGAGATTTGACTACCTGTATTGCTTAATACAGGGAGCAGGCCTCAGTCTCAGCTACCTTGCTTGGCATGGAAGGTGCCTTTGAGGTTTACCTGCTTCTGCTTTGTGAAAGGGGAGCCCACGAAAAAAACACAACTGCTGTTGTGACACCATCGTCTATTATTGAAGTAGAAAATAGTGATTCGCGAAGAAAGGTATATCAATATCCTATTTCTGTCAAAGTGAAAATGCTAATAAAACTGTTATGATTATAGTGATAGAGAATGTATTACGTTCTATCTGCAATTATTGCATGCACGAAACACTTCCAGTTAAGGTATCTGTGAGAATCTCTATATCTGTCTATCTGTCTCTCTCTGTACGCTGTTCCGTCTATGTCCCCCTCTTTATATATTTATGTCTATCTCTGTCTTCTCTCTCTTCCCCCCCTCTCTTTCTCTCTCTCTCTCTCTCTCTCTCTCTCTCTCTCTCTCTCTCTCTCCCTTTCCCTCAGTGCATGGGAATTATGTCATATACGCGAACATTCTACACAATAAATGTATTCTGTATGATATTCTTTGAATTTTCCCCTCGCATGCACTGTTCGGTGCAAACCCCATTTCCATAGGCAGTGACTTAAATATTCATTGCAAAACAGTTTAGCTAAATCATTCCAGTGTATTCTTTCATTCGGCCCTTTCCCGCGAATCAGTCAATATCTGATGGAACTGAAAATGAATGACGCGCGCTAGGTTCATCGTCCGTATTAGCCAAACGACAGCGGTGCCTCCTGTTCTTTTAGCCCATTGCTCAACCGATCAGCACCTATAATACTACACAATGCAATGATTGCATCGTATAGTTATTGCATTTTATTATATTGTAAAAGGTAAAGGTAGTCCCATAGCCTTGTGGCCGTAGGGGAGCGTGATGTTGGAGATCACACTTATCTTGGGCCAGCGTAATGAGGGTGATGCCCATGTCTCTCCCTCGCTGCTTTACCTTCCCCACCCTTAAGAGAGTAGGTACTCAGTCACAGTTGAGTCAACTGGGGGCGTTGTTATTTGTCGCTTCACGTTTTTGCGGTCACCCACCCAACTGCTAACCGCACTGGACGGTGCTTAACTTGCGACACAGTAGCGAGTGCTCCAACCACTGCGCTATCCGACACCCCATATTATATTGTATTATATCGTATTGTATTGTTTTGGGGTGGTCTCGTAGCTCAGTGGACAGTGACCTGGTTTCCTAAGCCGAAGGTCGCAGTTCCAACCCCGCGTGGGACGAACTTACCTGACCTAGGTACCAGATATTTTAGGACATCGAGGGCTTTCTCAGGGTACTCCTGTTTCCTCCCTCCCTTTAATAATAATATTTGATGCATTCAATCAAACATTTGAAAAATAACAATTGATTCCTTTTCCGACTTCAGTAATAGCGATCTCGTCAGATCGCCGCGCTTTGAGTTGGAGTGAAGAGAAAGCGCGCGATAGCAACCTGTATTATTATTATTATTATTATTATTATTATTATTATTATTATTATTATTATTATTATTTGCTGTTCCTCCCAACGGATACTTACGACGCAGATGTACGTACTGGGTTTCAAAGAGTAGACGGACGGAAGCCTCACACGGGAGCTCGTGTAGTCTGTGCTATGTTGTATACGGTATACACAGTGCCCAAGACTTCCCCCCCACCCCCCACCCCACCCCCCGTTAGTTATTTCCCTTGACGACTTCATGCGCAGAAGAGTTCAGTCCCCATAACGTAGGGTCAAAATGCTGAGCTGCATATGTACAAATCCGTGTGTGCGTGCTCCTTGTTTTTATTGCAGCAGCTTGTGCATGGTGTCATGTTTATTACACACACACACACACACGCGCACACACAAACACAAACACATACACACTGTTACACTCGATGTTGATTTATATCAGTAGTTGATTCAGCCCCAATGCTTGAAAGTAGGAGATATTTGTAGTTCGTCATGATGGTTCTACAACAATATAAGGAGGAAGTAGCGCACGATGTTTCAGGAGAGAAAAATGTTGTTATGATGATTAGGAGGAGGAACATGGGGTGGTGTGGAGGTGGGTGGGAGGGAGGAGGGAGGATGCTTTTAAAGACGACGACTCTAATTTATAGCAATGTAGCTAGCTAGCCGTTTATGAGAAATATATTATGGTACTCTAAGGACGACAGACGTATGAGTGAATTCAGTGCCTGTGATATCTTGAGCAAGGGACAGGAATGGAGTGGAAGGAGGGGATGTGAATGGAATATGGGGGTGGTGAGGAGGGAGGAGAGAGAGAGACTCACCTGAATAGTTCTAGCACTAAAATCAAAACCTGTGTAGACAAACGTGTGACTTCAATGTCGGTTCATGTGTTCTAGGTCGAAGAGGGGCGGAGACCTCAGACCTAAAATAGTTGAACATTTCTCAGCCTTGTAAAGTCTCTATTTTATTTTAAATAATTAATTTATTTAGTTAACCGTTTTAAAATAGCGCTTTTCCAGCTCAAGAGCTGCGCAAGGTGCTGATTGATACAGGATCCAACTCAAACCGCCGAAGCCGCCCAAGTGTGTGAGTTTAATACCTGTGAATTCAGGGCCTGTGCATGCATTCCCAAAAATAATCACTGTGAAAGTGCCAGCCAATGCTGAATGCGGTGACAGGTAAATTTCCTTGTTCCACGACCCAGACCCCCTTCGCAACAGACAATTCAAATATGAAGTGTCTGATCTCGTAATCGACACCGCCCTTCCTGGGCGTCGATAGAAAGGGGCTTGTGCATAGAGACTTTGACATTCGTACCTTGTCTTATCATATAGTCCAAGTCTAATGGCGCTGTTGTGGAGAACATGCGTTTGGGGCAAAAGTCTTGGGAGACATCACCACACGTGATATCCACTTCATCATACCAGTCAAAACCAAATAGCAAGTTGTCTGATCTTGAAACTGGAACCGCCCGTCTTCCTCGTAGTGACTTACGCAATCCCTTATCAAAGTCTGAAACTAATGTACTGTTACTGGGTGAGTTTTAGGCACAAGTCTGGGGAGATTCCACCACTGACATTCCCCACAGACAAATACAATGACCTAAAGATTGTATTATTGTCAGTTGTGGCGCCAGCAGGCTGCTACAGTATGTTGTGTCTCCTACGTTGTGTCTGTTTGTGAAGTTAGTGGTGGACTTTATATGCAATTTGTTTGAACCACTACTTAGTGTGTGTATGTATGTACTGTGTGTGTGTGTGTGTGTGTGTGTGTGTGTGTGAGTGTGCGCGCGCGTTTGGCGGCGAGCGGAGATTTTATAAGGGATCTTCATGCAATCTCAGCTGCGAGTGCCTGCGAGCCGAGAGCAGACCGCGAATCTGGTTTGAGCGCTATATAAATGTTATTAATATTATTAATGATTCCGAAAGGGTCTTCAAATAGACACCGCCCTTTTTTTCCCCGCCTAACGTTAGGCTAACTGCACACACGTCAACAACATGGAATGGAGGGTGGGGATGGGTTGGTGGGTGTTGAAAGGGGAGGATGCGTGTGTTGAAAGCCTCTTAACAGCAAGCAGCAAAATGGGACCACGATGATCAGCTTTTGTTAGCTGTTGTAACGAGGTGCGTGAATGTACACCGTTTATTCATTTTGGAGACAGCGGAGCACGCATTCCCGATGGTATAGGGATGGGGCTAAGTGTATTTTTGTAGACTGATTGCTACAGATACAGGCATATAGTTGGGGGTGGAAAATGGGGGGTGGGAGACAGACATAGACAGAAAGACGTACTGACAGACAGAGACAGACAGACAGACTGACAGACAGACATAGATAAACTGACAGACAGACATAGATTGACAGCCAGACTGACATAGACAGACAGACTGACAGACAAGCATAGACAGACAGACTGACATAGACAGACAGACAGGCATAGACAGACAGGCATAGACAGACAGACATAGACAGACAGGCATAGACAGACAGACTGACAGAGACAGACAGACAGACAAGAGGCACGTTGGGCAAAGGGGTATTCCCTATGTTCCCCCAACAACCCTCTCTTCCCCACACACGCACAAGGGATTTTTGTCTTGTTCCTAGTTGACTACACTTGCAAGGGCGGGATGGTGTGTTCTGGGCTAAAGGAACAAATCGACAAACACAATAGCACACCTGCAGGAGGCATGACAAATACCGTACTGCGAAGGAAAGAACATTTCACCTCCAACAATCATTCTGCGTAACTTTCTAACGTGGCCTCTTTGACTTGGAGCGGGGCGTTTCTTATCTTTGACCACCCGTCCAGAATTTATGAACTCTTACCTTGTAAAAGAGGGCACACCGCTTTAGGCACCAGTTCAACAATGGCAGCAGCTACCCCAGTTTCAAGGCAAATCCTAGAATAGGCTACCCGATTGAGAGACCCCCCCCCCCCAAAAATCTCACTTCTTTTGTATGTTTGTTGTCGTTAAGACAATTTAGTATGTGTATAGTAGACAATGTGCATGTGGATATTTAGGTAGTAAATGTGCAGCTTGCCACACACCCTCCTCTCCCAACCATACACCCCCACCCACGCCCGTACACTCCCCAATTATTGCCCTTTCTTCGTGTACACTTCATATACTGTTGTACAGATCAATTAAAGTACTTATAGCGTCCAGCGGACTGCAAAGCGCCCAATCGGGGCGGCAACATGGCTGAAAGGGGACTCGCCTCCGATCCGTATAACAGATCTGCCGAAACAACCCTAATGGTAACGCTGAAGGCACTCCACCAGCGGGTCACTTTACAATAAAGACATTCCATGCAGGGGACGCTGAGGCTATACTATAATTTATCGAACCCCCGTGTACCAAAACAAAATAGAACATATTTAAACATTAACAAAACGCATACATATAAAATGCATAAATTGCTAAATAATTATATCATAGAAAGCACTAGTGACCACTTGGCAGAAAGCGTCCAATATCCCCCAAGATGACCCAACAGATCTCATCAACAAATGAGGAGTTTTAGGAGAGTTTTGAAGAAAGAGGTAGGTAACTGTCCTAGCGAAGAATATTTGATAGAACAGATTAGGAAAGAGAAATAACAAATTACAATGACAGAAACAGTGGTCATTTAAAGCACTAAATTTCCACGAAGTGTGGATACTATTTATACACAAAACCCCGGCACCCCAACAGGGGTATGAGTTAAGTGTAATGTAGCGTGATGGTTTATATTTATAGTATTACTTATTAGGCGTATGCTATAAACATGTGGAAATAGCCTCCACCCTCCCCCACCCCACCCCACCCCACTCTCTCTTCTTCTTCTTTCCTGTCTCCGAACCTTAGAATTAATCTTGGACTTGGAAAAAGAACAGAAAGAAGCAAATGCTGCTCAGCGGGAAATCTTGTACTAGGGGTTAAACTGGCTTTGACTTCTATACAATGAATCATGTCACAACAAATACCCCTAACACGACAGGAGGTGAAACGCAAAGAGGTGAGAGAGAGAGAGAGAGAGAGAGAGAGAGAGAGAGGGTGGGGGTGGGGGTGGGAAGCAGTGGCAAGAATGAGAGGAAGGAGGAGGAGAAAGGTATGAAAAGAAATATGATGACAATAATGATGATAATAATGACGATAATAATGATGATAATAATGATGATGATAATGATGAGAATTATGATAATAATGGAGGAGGAAGAGAGAAGGAGAATTTAAAAACAAGAAGAAAAATAAACTCCAACATCACGCCACATCATACCACACCACACATCACCACCAGCATCAAAAACCACCACAACAACAACAGGCACACGACAAAGAGGCGATCGACGGCGAGACAAGGAAAGAAAGATTGACATAGAGAGAGAGAGAGAGAGAGAGAGAGAGAGAGAGAGAGAGAGAGAGAGAGAGAGAGAGAGAGAGAGAGAGAGAGAGAGAGAGAGAGAATCAATTCTCGAACATTTTGTAAGCAGGTAATAATCACATGCAAGCCTTACGGAGAAAAAACGAGAGATGCTTTGATAATTTTTTTTTTTTATTAAACACGTCCTTAAGACAAGAAATGGCACAATTACCAAGGCGTTAAACATGAATAAATTAAAATATTTAGGGGTAAAACTGCAAACAAACACAGAGACCATGCATATCACAACCAGTAAAAAAAAAAAAAAAAAAAAAAAAAACAGTAGGAAGGAGATCAAAGCCGCTGCCTTCGTGTGTTGGACCTGTGCACAGCTCTGTCCTTATTGTACACAAAAGAGGAGTTTCAACGTCGAACATGTTTTATCTTGTAAACATTTTAATTTGCAAGACAACCGGATCCAAGGGAACATTTGCCGGGATAAAACTTCAAGTAGAAGGCCAGAAATGTGTGTTTCTTTTTTGTCAGCCGTTAATGGAGAAGGGCGCGCTGACTAGTTGAGTTCTACTTCTAGAATTTTGGAAAAAATGTGTCTTCAAGTTGTAAAGCAAACTTTTTCCCTATCGGAGATTACATTATTGTGCTTATTAGATGCGATCTCCTCATTTTGAAAATGTTTTACTGTGTTTTTGTTGAAAAAAGCTTTTATTTTTATTGACACACATAAGGTTTCTTTTCTTGTTCTAAAACGACGTTCTACAGACACGCCTAAGTGCACGTGATGAATCTTTTAACACCAGAAATGTTGTTTGTTTGTTTGTTTGGTAGATTACCGTCCCCGGACACAATAGCGTATAGGGGACTTCGTGGACCAGAAATGATGTGACCTGTTTTATTTATAGTCAACGTTGCGTCATCCATGTATGTCCCTGATGTAACAAAGGCTCCTGAAATAAATATTTTAAAACAATATATTACAAACTACAATGATGCAGTGTTTTCGAGGGAAAGTTAATATTGACGGAACATCAATAGTTCAGGAAAATGAAAATCAATATATTGTTACAACACCTGAAAAAGAAATCACTTAAAAATATTATACAGAAACAGTGAATAAACAAACATTCCCTGCAATTATTCATGATAACACACTGGTACTGTCACATTAACAAAACTTCCAATTTGAAACAAGTTTCAATTTCATGGCATTATTGGTGATGTTGTGTCTGCTTAAAAACTACGAAATGGAGATCTGTGTAACTCTGAAACAACAAGAACAATTATTATCAGTAAATAATATTGAAGGTGCTCAAGTGAAATGCTTAATCCAACTGAAAAGACACCCCCGTTGGGGTGCCGGGGGTTTCAGTATAAATAGTATCCCCACTTTCTGGAAATTTAGTGCTTTAAATTCACACTGTCGCTGTCTTTCTCATTTGCTCTTTCTCATTCCTGCTCTGTTCTATCAATCTGCTATACTATCGTCTTTTTCGCTAGAGCAGTCTCCTACCTTTTTTCTTGAAAACTCTTCCGGGACAAGACTCCTTGTTTGTGTATGAGGTCTGTTGGATCAGCTTGGGAATATTGGACGCTTTCTGCCAGGTGGTCACTAGGGCTTCCTATGATGTTATTATTTAGCAATGTAGGCATTTTATATGTATGTATGTGTTTTGTTGATAATTTATAATGATGTTTGTATTCTATTTTGTTTTTGTAAACGGGGGTTCGATAAGTTGGGGTGAAGCCTCAGCCGTCCCCTGCGTGGGATGTCTTTATTGTAAAGTGACTGGCTGGTGGAGGGCATTCAGTTTTCCCACTAGGGTTGTTTCAGCAGATCTTTTATGCGGATTGGGGGTTGTCCGGTCCTGATTTGGCTCGGAAGAGTCCGCTGGACCTAAAGCAACAATTATGTAATGTAATGTAATGTAACTGAAAAGACAAACATGCCTTGAACAGAAATGACTTCATCATTAAATACAAACACATTGTCATAAAAAAGACCAATAAAATCACACAAGGATCGTTTTTGCAACAGGCACATTATCCACATTGTTAAAAGTAGGAGAAAATTCCTCTAATACGTAGCCATATTGCTTCCCCATATTGCGATGCAAAATAACGCTGTTGTAGATGTGGAGGTCAGCATGAAAGAAGCAACTGCAAGGCCTTCAAGCCTCATTGTATCAATTGTGGAGGAGAACACTCAGCAGCGTATCACGGTTGCGATAAAAAGTTATTGCTGAAAAATGCACTCATGGAGAAATCAAGAACCTACATGAGCTTGCAAGAGGCAATTGCCAACGTGAAAAACGAACCAATTAAAACAACAAATAAGAAAACCTATGCTCAAGCAATTGCCCAATCAACTTCTTCAGCTCCATCCTTCACATATTTTGTGGAAACGTTAGCAATACCTTTACTTAACAAATCTTTTCTAAAATCACTTCGGTGAATAGACGTTAAATGAAATAAACAATTTACCAAACAAGCAAGATGCAAACATTGACAGTTTGTTCTTCATCTATAAGGGTTTCTTTCAGACGTGTTCAACTGACGTAAGTTTGCAGTCCCAAAAGCGTGACAATGCAAGAGCGTCTTCTCTTCAAGTGGCAGCGATATAATAAAGACGTTACAAAAGCTAACCCTGCAACAGAAGGAAAGAAATTTTATCAGGTACCAAATATGATGGCTACAAAAAAAATTTGGAAAATCATGACGAATCTACTAACATACAGAAATTCAACAGTAACAACATCAGTCCGTATCAGCGCCTGCAAGATCAGGATAGATAGATATTCAGCGTTTATAGGGTCCAGCGGACTGCCAACAGCCGAATCAGGACCACAGGTGGACAAAGAAACAGAACATCTAATCCTAGAAGATCCAGTTCTACGAGGACTCAAATCTGAAGACTATCTGCATATCCATTTTGAGTATTCATGATGTGGTACAGTGGTTAGATGACCAAGCATCAAACAATGAAATAAAACATATCACCCTTCATGTTGGTGTGAACAGCTGTAGGTTTAAAACTATCAATATGAAAGACTGGTTAAAGGTGATTCAAGCAGTCAAAGAAAAATTTACTACAGACAAGATCATATGTATTGTATTGTTCTTCCAAGAAGACAGCTGAGTAAGAAAGCTGATGCATCCAATGCAGCGCTGCGAGCAGCTTTTGACAAAAAGTTTGTCCAATATGTAACAATAACAATCTCTTTATCACCAAGAGAGGGGCTGCAAATCGATCTTTGTAAAAGAATTGCATATGTCATAATCTAAAATGAACAATGAAAATATCCATGAAATTTAGAAACGTCTCACTGTGATGTATAACACTAACACGTGTGAATTTGAAGTTTCAAGTTGAATTAATGATAGAAGACAAATTTAGTGTATTTCAGTGAAATTGTAGGTCCATATCTACAAATATACACCTTTTAAAGCAATACATAATAGCAAATCAACATCATGTTATGTGACGGTGGGTCTATTGTTATTGAGCTCTGCACAATGGAATGATATTACCCACTCGTCTTTGTCTGAGGCGATCGGCTAGAATAATCACCCTGTGACTAATCTTAATACATTTATATGTTTAGCCCGGTCTGTGTGCGGATAGGGTTATAGAGATAGGGAGCAAATGGTAAAAGATTCACTGGCACACTAGCTCTCACACGCCTATGAAACATAGGTAGTCCAGCCACTTGTTAACAGTAAATATCACACATTTATTTCTTCTACTCTATACATAATTCTCTAAACACTATTAACTTAAATGTCCAAGTTCATTTCGAATAGTTCGTTCCTTGATGGGTCTATGGTGCTACTGTTCTTGACAGTTTCTACTGTCTCATCATTGGGCTATTTGTTCTGGTTGGTCTAATGTTAGTTTTCAGGAGAGTGGACTACCGCACAGTCCTTCTAGATTAGTGTTAGTGCATTTCTTCTTGCACTTAGCTGATTCGTTGAGGTGTGGTGATGGTGTCTCCTCCTTTGTTGTTGACTACTGGGTGATCGGAGCTCAGTGCTCGATGTTCCCCTGCAGGCCGAATGTCAGGGTTGACTCTTAGTGGTCTATTTCCTGCATCGGACCAACAAGCCTGCTCCTCTTTCTGACAATGTCAGGCTGTGGCTATACTGTGATGAATTGAATTTCACCCGTCAACTGCGTATTCTGTTGCGAGAGATCTTTCAGCGTGCGTCCTACTTGGTTGAGATTCAGACAAAGACTGAATACCTAATCCCTGGGGTCAGCTTAAGGCCGCGAAAATGTCGTGAAACCTGAGCGCCTCCTAGCGAAGGGGGGGGGGGGTGTGGGGGGGGGGGTGGTGGCTATACGTCAGCGGAATGAGGTCACTGCCTACCCTAGCGAGAGTTAGCTTACACATGCTTAGGACAATCCTGACTTCTGTCGTATTCTAGGCAGCGACTTTAATGTACAAAGGCTACAGCAGGCTGAACTATTTGAGGCGTGGAGCCTTAGTGCTGGATCTAACTAGCCTCTCGTGACATGTTATTGCATTGCAGTCATTAAATGTAAATCGAAAAAAACTCCTTAATTTTGAAGTTTTTTTTTCCCCACCAGTAATACATTACACACACACACACACACACACACACACACACACACACACACACACACACACACACACACACACACACACACAATTACAAACGTTAAGTTGAAATATATGTAAGAAATGGTTGTGATTATGTCCTTTGTCAATCTATAATTCCAAAAGATTTATATATTTTTTATTCTGTGGCAATAAAGGTGAAAATTTACAGTCATCACTGTCTTACGTCATACAACTTTTTTCATCATAAAGGAACCTCTCAGCTTCTATTGGATCTATCTAGATCCTTCGATCGATGGTAAACAACCAACTCTAGAAAATTCTCAAATAATATCGATCAACTAAAATTATCAACATTATACCAAGCTTTTTCTAACAACAATGCAAAATCAAACCAAAGGTAAATACACTCTGTTATTGCATGCATTGCAAAACAAAACGATCGGATCTATCGCGCGCCTTTCAACGTAACACACTAGGTGAAAGGACTTTACATGGAAAGAAACACTGTACACAAACAAACCCCAAGGTCGAAAGAAAGAGGAGCGAGGGGTGGTGGTGGTAGACGTACATACCTGTTTTAGAAGGAAGGGGTGGATTTGTGGAATGTGGGGCGGGAGGGGAAGGAAGAGGGGAGTGGGGTGCACATCAAACAGCACCGCCGATCGATTTATCATCAGATATTGTATTGAACTTGGTCTTAGACAAGGGATTCGACCACGTTATTGATTCTTCCACGGATCAAAGGCCGGCTTTCAGATTATTTTTCTCTGGTCTCAAGCATTCCTTTATTTACTGAACAAGCAACCTTTTGTTTATTTGCCCTAAATACAGTATTTGCCTGGAGAATCCCAGAATAATAACAGGCAGGGAGAGAGAGGGAACATCACTTACCTTGCATGATATAAAACTGTGCCGACCTGACGATCAATTGGTTTGTCGCTTTACTTCTATGTTCACATCATTTGTGATTATCCTTTGGCGCTGTCTAGCTGCAGACACGCACGTTCCACTTTAAAGGTCCTGACGCTCATGTTCTAGACGGCTGAATGCCAGTGACATAAATACACATCCAGCAAGCACTGAGTCCCTTCTCCCCGGTCGCCCGGGATTGCGCTTATTTGCTTGGAGCATCCGACGATGCCCCAAGTCAGCAAGTGGACGTCTCGGGCTTTTGGGGGGATTAGATTATCCCCGTTGGGGTGCCGGGGGTTTCAGTATAAATAGTATCCCCACTTTCTGGAAATTTAGTGCTTTAAATTCCCACTGTCGCTGTCTTTCTCATTTGCTCTTTCTCATTCCTGCTCTTTTCTATCAATCTGCTATACTATCGTCTTCTTCGCTAGACCAGTCTCCTACCTTTTTTCTTGAAAACTCTTCCGGGACAAGACGCCTTGTTTGTGTATGAGGTCTGTTGGATCAGCTTGGGAATATTGGACGCTTTCTGCCAGGTGGTCACTAGGGCTTCCTATGATGTTATTATTTAGCATTGTAGGCATTTTATATGTATTTGTTTTGTTGATAATCTATAATGATGTTTGTATTCTATTTTGTTTTTGTAAACGGGGGTTCGATAAGTTGGGGTGAAGCCTCAGCCGTCCCCTGCGTGGGATGTCTTTATTGTAAAGTGACTGGCTGGTGGAGGGCATTCAGTTTTCCCACTAGGGTTGTTTCGGCAGATCTTTTATGCGGATTGGGGGTTGTCCGGTCCTGATTTGGCTCGGAAGAGTCCGCTGGACCTAAAGCAACAATTATGTAATATAATGTAATTATCGGTCAGCGGCTTGCTGGATGTGGAGGGATGGTGGGGTGGGTGCGTAGGCATGTATGGGAAACAAAGATGTGTACCCCTCCTCCCCCTCTCCCCTTCCTTCTCACCCTTGTGATCAGGTTTTGTGGATATAATGTTTATGTAGTATGCTCGTGTTGAATGTGTGGATAGCCAATGTTTATCATGTGCGAGTGTGATTAACTTTTGTTTTTGTAATATTTGACACTGAGCGAAACCATGAGGGTTGCTGAGGATAGAGAAAGATGGAGTACGCTGGTTAAACGATCATCTGTGGTGCCCCTACGACCTCCGAGTTACGGGATAAGGTAGGATAGGATAGCAATATTTGTACATATACGTGTCTTGTGTTGAATTTTATGCGTTCTATTATTATTCTGTTTTATTCTTATTATATTCACGTGTCCCAAAGGGTTTTATGGAATAAAGCGCTTTGACTTGACTTGGGAACAAAGGCCTGGGGCAACATAGACCTCCTCCCATATAAATGTGTAAACAAGAACTTGTGTGTAAGCTTATGTGTCGTGCATCAATTCATGAAATTGTCAAATTCGCTGAAAAGCCAACATTTTTTGCCCATTTTACGTACTCGGCAAAACACTGCCTATATTTCGCGAAATGCGCTACGATTTGGCGAATCTGTGTAAGGGCTTCTAGAAGTTGACGATTTCGCAAATTCGGCAGCTAATTCCGCTGCCGATTACACGTAAATAGCAAATTGCCTATTCCGCCAAATCGGCAGCAGTGTGCTTGTGTCTCTGAGTGTTTGTGTCTCTATGTGTGTGTCTCTATGTGTTTGGTTATCTGTGTTTGTGTCTCTATGTGTTTGTGTCTCCATGAGTGTGTCTCTATGTGTTTGTATCTCTATGTATGTGTCTCTATGTGTTTTTATCTCTATGTATTTGTAATCTCTCTGTGTGTGTATTGTGTGTGTGTCGGTGTGTGTGGGTGTGTGTGGGTGTGTGTGTGTGTGTGTGTGTGTGTGTCTATCTATGCAAAACCAGCGTAAATGCGTAGGCCTATGTGAAACGCGCTTACCGACGCCATCTTGAAGAAAAAATGGACCATATTTTCGAGAGCAATGAGTAGGTGAAACGTGCATTGTTGCCTCATTGACACCTTACTCAAATAACTAGAAATGGTAGCTGGGAAATGTTATACTACTTGGCAGAAAGAGGCAGGATGTTTGGATAACAATTACAATCATGAAATGGCGACTTCATCGCGACAGGCAGGAGAAATTAAATGTATGTCCGTTCATTGTCGAGCGTGGAAATCCCAGTTTAAAACGTGCTAAAGCAAATAATTGCATGAATAAGTACACACGCTTACAAAATACACACACATACACGCATACACAACTGCAATTCAGTTCAGTATTTTAATTTTGCGTCCTTTCACTCTGAGTGATTTTAGACAACAAAACTAAAATACAATAATAATACAGGGTGTTCCAAAAGTCTTGGGCACATTTGAAGTCCCCATATCTCAATTACTATGAATGGTAGTAAGATAAAAGTTGTGCCATTTTAAAGCTAATTACATTAAGTTTTTTATAAAGCTGTTGATTTTTTAAATTTCTTTTCAGACCCATTAATGGCGTTTACTCAACCAGAAAATGCTGGGACGCGTTTGGCAAGAATTTGACTATCGGCTTGATGTGTGTCGTGTGACCAATGGTGCTCACATTGAACATCTTTGAAAATTCCATGTAAAAATTGAGATTACAAGCTTTCTGAATTTACCAAATGCGTTTTCATATCCTTAATAGTTTGTGTGTAGCTGATGAAGTGTAACAATTTACACGAAATATTCTAGTTTAGGTGTTTTGGTGTTCGTTTTTATCACAATCCTTAATAGTTTCGGAAATATTCAATGTCAAAATGTGCCCAAGACTTTTGGAACACCCTGTATATTAAAATAAATTTATAACGCCCCACCAACAGGTGATTTTAAAATAACATGAACAATATTAACAATATCTGGATGATATATATAGTATGTCTTCTTTCGATCAAATGTATACACACAGCCACACATATAAACACACACACACGCAAACAAAAACAAACCAATACACACTTACACACGTTACACAGACCCATTAATGGCGTTTACTCAACCAGAAAATGCTGGGACGCGTTTGGCAAGAATTTGACTATCGGCTTGATGTGTGTCGTGTGACCAATGGTGCTCACATTGAACATCTTTGAAAATTCCATGTAAAAATTGAGATTACAAGCTTTCTGAAATTTGCATTGTGCCCATATTGGAGACCGTCGTACGCGCGATGGGAGATTATTCTCATATTATTTACTAACAAACAAAGTAAATTATTATAACATTTTAAATTAATTGGGGTGGGGGTAGGGGGAGGGAAGGAGTGTTGGAGGCAGGGAGGTCGTGGGTGGCGAAGGTTACATTGTAAATTAGTTGTCAACTTACATGACGTTATTTTGGTACATAGATTGTATTTCCGGACATTTCCCATTCCTAGTTTTAATGTGACTCGTAGGTAAATGCGCGTGCATTTGCGTGTGCAGATGCGTGTGTATTTGCGCTTGCGCAGTTTGGGCGTGTAAGTTTTCGACCAATCAGCTAAGCCTACTAGATGGGCGTGCAATTGCCTGTGCATTTTCGCGTGCAATTGCACACGCATTTGACGCTTTCCGCGTTTCATATGTGGTTACGTGTGTGTGTGTGTGTGTGTGTGTGTGTGTGTGTGTGTGTGTGTATGTTTGTGAGTAGGCCTACCTGTGCATTTTCGCGTGCAATTGCACACGCATTTGACGCTTTCTGTGTTCCATACCCACATACCAGCACATACACATGGCGAAGTAATAACTGGAATGGACAGGTGCTACAACTTTCAATAACAAAAATTAAGAGCATGTGAGAGAAAGAGAGAGAGAGAGAGAGAGAGAGAGAGAGAGAGAGAGAGAGAGAGAGAGAGAGAGAGAGAGAGAGAGAGTCCTATATTGTGTTTCATTTCCGCTCTCTCTATCCACACACTTGATATCAGCACCTGTTATGTGTATTTTCAGAATCAATGTTTTACAATCTCAGAACACTCAAATAAGCACTCCACTCCTTGTCTTGACTCTCTATGACAAGAACCCACCAAACCCACAACCTAATCACCCCAACCTCATTCTCTTCCACGCGCATTGACCTACGAGTCACATTAACAACTTGTCTTAGACAAATACAATTTGCCGCAGTTTGCTGTAAACGATGTCTCTGGGTGAGTCTATGCATCACAGAACTGCTTTGTATTGTAAAAGCGAAGAGTGACACTGTGTTCCTGTTGTTAGAACGAGTGTGCATTCACATTCACTGCCAAGATAGAAGGCGAAATCCTGGATTCTTCAGTATACGGATGCACGGCTTTCGGCGAGAAGGCCCGAAGTTCTCTGCTTCCCGTATTTTTTTGGACGTGTGTGTTCCAAACTTCCGGTTGCTGAATGGCGTACATGTTTTGATAGTGATATTTTGACCCTGTTGACATGTCCGCAAAACGTCGCCCTCAGGGCAGTTGCTGCTGTTTCGCCGTAAACTAAAAGAAATAAGTCAAAAACAACGATAGATTAAATATATACACTACTAAAGTTACAAATGTATCATGAAAATGTCCATGATAACAAATGACTACAATCTACATCTCTAACTTGCCTCGCAAGTTTGGGCCTAGGGAAGCACGGTGGCCTAATGGTAGAGCTTTGGCTTGCGGATCTGAAAGTCCTGGGTTCGAGCCCAGGCCGGGGCATTGTGTTGTGTTCTTGGGAAAGACACTTTACTCCCATTTCCTACTCCTTCGGATGAGAGTATAAACCGAGGTCTAGTCTGTGTCGCATACATTCCATCATAACGGACTTTAAGATCCTGACGCTCATGGCCTAGACGGGTGAGTGCCGGTAACAAGTACACACCCAGCATGCGCCTTGTGGAATCATTTTCCTCGAATACGGGGTATTACGAAGAAGAAGAAGAAGAAGAAGAAGAAGAAGAAGAAGAAGTGACAATGAGTGAATGACACGTCAATGGCGGTCTCTCCGATAGCGGCTATTTGCACAGTCGAAAACATCAGGTTTCACATTTCAAAAATCGATGAAGGAGATTAGATCTAGTACTTACACTTTTCTTCTTCGTAAAACATGCCTCAACAAGGTCATCTAATTGGTCCATGGTTTGTACTTCCATGATGCGGACATAAGACTTTCTGCAACCGGAAGTATCGAACACAAGAGCAAAACCACGTGACTTGGCTGCGAACTTCCTTAGTCATAGAAAGAAGGAGATGTGTTTCCATAGTTTGTACTTCCATGGGCGAAATGCAGTGCCTACGAAAAAGGAAAACATGCAAACGAAAGAGGTGACGTCGATTTAGCAAATAACACGTCATCAAACTGGAGTGCCGCCATTAATTGTGGAGAGTTAGAAATGAACAGTTCTAGCTAATCGGAGACAAATGTATCCCTGAAACATTGCCCAGCAAACAAACGTATATTTATCACTTCTACTACTGCTACTACTATTGCTACTACTGCTGCTGCTGTTACTATTGCTGATACTGCTGCTGCTTCTACTGCTACTGCTATTTCCACTGGCACTGCGATTATGCTGTTGGTTGTGCAGCTGTTTGTTATATATCTACGGCTAGTACGCTACTGCAGGGATAGGCCTATTACTGTCGTGGTTGTAAAAGACACAAGATAAAAGATGATAAAAGATTATACAAGATGATTACTATAAAATCTAATCATTGTTCAAAACAATCTAAGAAAACTAATTATTAAATTAACAACAACGAAATAATAAAAATATTTACAAATATTTATATCACAGTAAATGTACACAAACAAATGTAATAAATAAAATAAATTGTTGTTGTTGTTGTTATTGTTGTTCTTCTTTTCTTCCTCCACATTTATCATTATCATCATCATCCACCCCTTGGGGTCATGAGCAATCTTGCCACTGTAGATTGTTCTAACCTATAAAGGGAACAGTGAAAGCCCCAGTTGAAAACCTGTCTTGCCTTTGTAGACATGACTAATTCACTGCGGCAACAGTTCCCCCCGTTGGAGTGCCGGGGGTTTCAGTATAAATAGTATCCCCACTTTCTGGAAATTTAGTGCTTTAAATTCCCACTGTCGCTGTCTTCATCATTTGCTCTTTCCCATTCCTGATCTGTCCTATCACTCTGCTATACTTTCTTCTTCTTCGCTAGATCAATGACCTACCTTTTTTCTTGAAAACTCTTCCTGGACAAGACTCCTTGTTTGTGTATGAGGTCTGTTGGATCAGCTTGGGAGTGTTGGACGCTTTCTGCCGGGTGGTCACTAGGGCTTCCTATGATTGTACTATTTCGCACTATAGGCATTTTATATGTATGTGTTTTGTTGATGATTTATAATGATGGTTGTATTTTATTTTGTTTTTGTAACCGGGGTGTTCGCGTAGTTGAGGTCAACCCTCAGCCGTCCCCCGCGTGGGATGTCTTTATTGTAAAGTGACTGGCCGGTGGAGGGCATTCAATTTTCCCACTAGGGTTGTTTCGGCAGATCTTTTATGCGGATCGGGGGTTGTCCGGTCCTGATTTGGCTCGGAAGAGTCCACTGGACCTAAAGCAACAATAAATCAAATCAAATCAAATCATCATCATCATCATGATCTTCATCATCATCATCATCATCATCATCATCATCATCATCATCATCATCATCATCATCATGATCTTCATCATCATCATCATGATCTTCATCATCATCATGATCTTCATCATAATCATAATCATCATCATTTTCATCATCATCATCATCATCATCATCATCATCATCATCATCATCATCATCATCATCATCATCATCATCATCTCCTTCTTCTTCTCATCCTGCTTTTCTTTTTCTTCTTCTTTTTCATCTTCTTCTTCTTCTTCTCTTCCTCCTCCTCCTTCTTGTTCTTTTGTTGCTGTTGTTGTTGTTATTCTTCTTCTATTCCATTGCAATATGACCTTTTATGGCAGACAGCCCAGTGCCCTTGACAATGAATGGATATAACGGGTACTGGGACACGACTGGTGCCATCGAGGTGTCTTCAAGCCTTTGTAAACACCTACAGGGGGACCTGACTTGAACCTTTCTCATTACTATTCATGACTTTCGTTCAAAAAGAATTGCTGTAAATTAATTTCATTCAAAAATAATGTGTCACGTTCAGCAGCTGCAGACGTGTTAAACATTTAAGGCACAGTTGGTTTATATGGATAAAATCCATTACGCTGTAAACTAACTTGCACAAATATTACTAAACAACTCAACACAAATACTTTCACTCCAAGGAATGATGTATTGACTGTAACGTTTGTAATTCGTTGAGGAAGACAATAATGCGATTGCTGACATGCTCCCTAAATGGGAATAGAGAATAAAATGTCGCTCGTTTTATGTACACACAAAAATGTAAGTACCTTATTTGTAAACCAGACTGAGCTTTCAAAACATACCGAAACAGAATTGACAAATAATTGACAAGTTAAAACAGCTAAAAAAATCAAAGGGATATCAAAGCAGAGATTGTGTATAGATGAACTTCGCCACAACGGGGATTCTGGAGTTAAAAGCCAATCATGATAACCTTTCGCACAGCCTTCTTCCCGACTACAGAAGATCAAGCGTGGACTGAATAACAATGGACAGGATGAAAGGAGGAAGTGAGAAAAAAATAACTGTGACAGGTTTATTTTCCAAGGTAGCTGGCTGATCGGAGCACAGAAGCAAATATCTATCTAGCTGGATGATCAGAACGCAGAAGCTAACATCTATCTAGCTGGCTGATCAGAACGCAGAAGCTAACATCTATCTAGCTGGCTGATCAGAACGCAGAAGCGAACATAAATCTAGCTGGTGGCATGGTGATCAAATCACAGAAGAAAGAAGCCAAGCCTGCTTTGAACCCGAAGAACCAATAGCAATACCAAGAAAGATGTATAATAAACGTGATTGGAAGGGTACCCGATCTTGCGAGAGAGTGCGTGCGATTTGTGATCAGAGTGTGTGGACATAAGATTTATGTAGTATGCTTGTGTTGTGTGATAATAATGAATGTGTCATTTGCAAATGTTAACTATGTGTACTCTAGAACGCGAGTGAGAAAGATTGACTTTTGATTTTATGTTGTATTTTATGATTTCCATATTATTCAATGTGGTGGTTTTTTTTTTTTATCTTTTTGTTTTATCCACTGGCCCCAAGGGGTTTTATGGAATAAAGCGCTTTTGACTTGACTTGGAACCAAGCAATAAATAGCATGCACAGAATATGAGTGTGAAAACAGTAGCCAATGAAAAGTCTCCGTGATGGATATTGAGATGAGATGTAGATAGCAAACAGTAGGGCCTATGTTACACTTTACAGTAGGGCCTATGTTACACTTTACAGTAGGGCCTATGTTACACTTTACAGTAGGGCCTATGTTACACTTTACAGTAGGGCCTATGTTACACTTTACAGTAGGGCCTATGTTACACTTTACAGTAGGGCCTATGTTACACTTTACAGTAGGGCCTATGTTACACTTTACAGTAGGGCCTATGTTACACTTTACAGTAGGGCCTATGTTACACTTTACAGTAGGGCCTATGTTACACTTTACAGTAGGGCCTATGTTACACTTTACAGTAGGGCCTATGTTACACTTTACAGTAGGGCCTATGTTACACTTTACAGTAGGGCCTATGTTACACTTTACAGCATACGTGGAGGCTGTCGGCGATGCCACAATTTGCGGATTGTTAGTTAGTTAGTTATTCATTGCTTACAGGGTCCAGCGGACTACAAAACCGAATCGGGACCACAAAATCAGGCCCACAACTTGGTTGAAAGAGGACTCATCCCTGATACGTATAAAAGATATGCCGAAACAACCCTAGCGGTAACACTGAAGGCACTCCGCCAGCCTGTTACTTTACAAGAAAGGCATCCCACGCAGGAGACGCTATACTCTAATTTATCGAACCCCCGTTTACAAAAACAAAACAAAATACAAAATTATTTTTTTAAATATCAACAAAACACACACATATAAAATGTCTACGTTGCTAAATAATAATATCATAGGAAGCCCTAGTGACCATTTGGCAGAAAGCGTCCAACATTCCCAAGCTGACCCAAAATACCTCATAAACAAATGAAGAGTTTTGGAAGAGTTTTCAAGAAAAAAAGGTAGGTGGCTGGTCTAGCAAATAAGAAGATAGTGTAGTAGATTAATAGAACAGAGTAGGAATGAGAAACAACAAAGGAGAAAGACAGCGACAGTGGTAATTTAAAGCACTAAATTTCCAGAAAGTGGGGATATTTATTTACACAGAAACCCCCGGCACCCCCACGGGGGTTATTTACCGATAGCAGAAGCATCAAGAACACGCCAGCATTTGCCGGCAGCAGTAGCATCAAGAACACTAGCAGTAGCACTCTGAGTACCAACAGCAACCAATATAAATTCTCGAAGACAGTCGTGAGGAAAACTTGTCCCCTATACGCATTGTGTCCGGGGACGTTAATCTACGTACTGAACTGAACTGAGGAAAACTTGTATTATTGTAATGTCCAGCGTGAAGACTATATTTGTCTACTATCACAGATGTGAACAGACATTAAATTAAAAAAACAAAATAATTAAAGCATCAAGACGGCGACGCTTGCAGACAAAGGGGCGGTACAACTGCAGACTTTTTCAGCAGCAGCTTCCACAGCAGCCAATGAAAACTCTTGAAGACTGTGTACAGTGGCGTAGCTGAGAGAACAGAGATCTTGCATTGGGTGCTGAGCTCTGAGGCAGTGAGCGTTTCTGTACAAACTTAAAAAAAGGTGGTAGGCTCCACAATTCGTCTGCAGCAGTTAGCAGCAGACGTAGCACGCAAACAGTGGCCAATGAAGAGTCTTGAAGACAGCTCGCGTAACTAGAGAAAAGTCTGAAGAAAAAGGTGGTACTGCGCCACAATGTGTCTTCAGCAGCAGCAACAGTAGCGCTGACAGCAGCCAATGGGAAAAATCATTCCAACACAGTACGCGCGGCCAAGAAAGTCTGGCATCATCTGATGGCTGGTTAGTTAATGGTTCTTATTTCTACCCCTCCCCCTCCCCCTCTCTCTCTCTCTCTCTCTCTCTCTGTCTCTCTGTTGGGGATTTGCCCATTTCTCAACCCACTCAGCTTTTTGTTTCGTTCTCGGTCTGTCGTCTCTCCCGTAGGCCTAAAATGGAGACTGTTTACTATTAATAGGATACACTTTTCTTTCATTTATCAAATGCAAATCTAATTATTATATCAATATCCCCCCTCTCTCTCTCTCTCTCTCTCTCTCTCTCTCTCTCTCTCTCTCTCTCTCTCTCTCTCTCTCTCTTTCTCTTTCTCTCTCTCTCTTTCTCTTTCTCTCTCTCTCTCTCTCTGGCACACAGAAGCAGGTCGGAAAGACAGCAAGCAGCATCGCATCGCAGAGAAAGAGGGGTGGTCTTCGATTTGGTGTTCTTTCTGCCAGTGGATGCTGCTTGCCGCTGATGTCTGATTCGCCGGTCTTCCTCCACAATCTGGCCGTATGTAGCGCCACACGAATCTGGTGCTTTGCCGTGGTTTAATCGATATTTCCTGTTTGCCAATGCTAGTTGCTGCTGCGGCCGCCGATGTCTAATTCGCTGATGCCCTCGATGGCTGTAGCGTGGGCAAAGCTGCAGCTCCGATTTGACGTATTCAATTTACTACATAATTACCTCAACTTGGAATAACTTGTAAAGCGTACTGTAGACAACAACAGACATATCATACAATACTCATCACTATAATAATTGGTTTTTATTTGTTTAAAAACAATTTGTCGGAAACGTCCTAAATACCTAAATGGGAAGGAACCCAACAAAAATCAATTCCAATATTTCTAGTTCTTATACAATGTACCACATATTTTATATCAAATATAAATTCCAATATTTATAGATCTTATACAATGTACCAGATATTTTATATCAAATATCAATTCAAATATTTCTAGTTTTTATACAATGTACCAGATATTTTATATCAAATATCAAGTCAAATATTTCTAGTTTTTATACAATGTACCAGATATTTTATATCAAATATCAATTCAAATATTTATAGATCTTATACAATGTACCAGATATTTTATATCAAATATCAATTCAAATATTTCTAGTTTTTATACAATGTACCAGATATTTTATATCAAATATCACATTAGTTCGTTTTAGGATTTTCCAATTATTTAAAGAATAGAGCACTGCTTTAGAATCTACATAAATCACGAAAAATAAACATTTGATGAGAAATGTTAAGAATATAATCCAAGGCCATAAGATTGGCATAGAATTCACATGTAAATATTGATAATCCGCATCCAAGATAATAAGAACGTTGACTATTAATTCTGATATTATAAATCCTGACCCACTTGCCGATGATTCAGTAACACTGCCAACAGTATATTCTTTCAAATGATTAAGATAATTGGTATTTACTGTATATGTTCTCTTACTTCACAAATCAGATTATTAATATTTTTATTTTTCTTTGTAGCTGTATAATTAATATCAAAATGAGCTTTTAAATATTCCCATAGTGGTGATCATGTTAGGGTAAACCGGAAATTATTGAAATGTAAATGTTATGATACCTCTGCTATAGTCTTGAGTGGTTTGTATGTATGGTATATTTTGAGCTTGTTTTGGATAATCGTTTTGACATTTTAGGCCTTTCATCTGTTATTGAATTTTTAACAGATAGGCTTCTAATTACATATTTTGATGAAGCAGATTTACGCTGATCTGAAAGAGAAAGTATTCCTTATTCTCTGTATATGCCTTAGTTGTATTTGCACTGGCACACCTAGCGCTAATGTTATTGATTTACTGTCTGTACTCTGTCATTTATTTAACAGATAATAAGAAGCTGAAAAATATAATTGTTTTCCATATATTACTTAGATCTTACTAAAGAAGTAGCTAAAATGTAATAAAGTTTGGATAGCTTGGCTAAAAGGTTGTGCGCTTATTATCTTTAATAAATTTAACATTAGTCTCGCCTCGTTAACTATATATTCAATATGAAATGTCCAATTCATTTTGGGAGTAAAATATACATTTATAAATATAATATTTTCTTCATATAACAATTTCTTTCATTCCAGTTGTAATTCTGGCCATTTGTTAGGGTTTTCACAATTATTGAAAAGCATTAAGCTTGTTTTCCCTCCAGATAGTAATAACCCTTTTTCTTCCATATATGTTAATAAACTGTTTAGTTCATTTTGATATAATTTCTTAATGTAATTTACTATTCTTTCATTAGTATGTTTTCTTAGCTTATTGTTAATCCAAATTGCTATGTCATCTGCATGTTGCACCACATGTGTGTGGGAAGATCATCAATTAATAAAGTAAATGGTAAAGGAAATACAATAGAACCTTGAGAAATTCCATATTTATTTACCGCATAGAAGAGTATGTCTTTCTTATTTTAGTACAGATTAATCTGTTTGATAATATACTTTTAAGATAAAAATAAATGTGACCAATTTATTCCGATAGAGTTTAGTTTCTGTAGCAATCTAGCGTGCCATACACTATCATAAATCTGTTATGTACATCAGAACATGCTGCTAGTATACTTTTTCTCTTAGAAAACTGCTTTTTTATATGACTAAGAAGTTTTGCTAAATGATTAATAGTAGCTTACTGTGATCTTTGCGAAATCCTGCTTCGTTTATATGAATTATGCCATTTTTTTCACAATCATATAAAAGTCTTTGGTTTACTATTTTTTTCCATTAATTTGCCAACGTGAGGAGTCAAGGTGACTGGGCTATTATTATTTATTGATGAGGAAGATTTACCTGGTTTAAGGATCGGAATTATTACAGACAGTTTCAAAATTTTTGGCACATCTCCACTTTTCCAACATTGTTTGGAAAAGTGAATGCAATAATTTCTTTCACTTGAAAGGTAAATGACTCAACATTTGATAAGACATGGCATGGGATATCTTTATTGTAAAGTGACCGGTTGATGTTACCATTAGGGTTGTTTCAGCAGATGTTTTATACGGATCAGGGATGAGACTTCTTTCAACCAAGTTGTGGTCCTCATTCGGCTCTTTGCAGTCCGCTGGACCCTGTAGGCAATGTCTAACTAACTAACTAATAAGCACATAAACATATGCATTTTATAGATTCGTACCAAGACCGCACTTTTCAAATGCCTTTTTTTTTCTTATTTTCTAGTGGGACAAAGCTCATGTGAATTGTAAAAGGATCCGTGACTCTCAAATGTGTGAACGTGAGTCGCTTTAAGTGCCTGGCTATCCCAGTGGCTACTGTAGTGTTCGCGGAGACAACGTCGTCTTCCAGCGTACAAGTTAACATTTCATTAAGTTTATTATGTGGATGTGGATTGAATATTGCATAGCGCCGTTCTCTCCGCTGGAAAGTGCGCAATGTAGCTGTTATTTTAAAGCTGCAAGCTCTCTTTTTAAAGTAAAAAACAACACATTTTGTGCCTGGTATACTTCTTTTCACTCCTGGCCCAGCTTGTAGTGAAATGTTTGTTTAGAGAACGTTTTAATCTGCATGCTCTTTGTCTTGTTTTGTACCAAGCGGTTCCCAGCTTGATGGTTCAATCAAGGGCACATGCAGTTAGAAACAGTATTCGAACGCTTTGTGAGATAGAGTTGAAATAGCGGTTTTCTGTCCTCCGCATCTGTTACCAGCGTAGTGCCAAACAGCATGCAGACTATAAGGGAAGATGATAGTATTATTGTTCACTTCCCTGTAAGTGAAAACAGCGTGCTGCCTCCTCGATGCGAGATAGTCTCTCTGTGTGTGCGTGTGTTTGCGTGGCTTTAAATATCTCAATGTCCTGTGGAGTCTGGCAACAGCTTACAACATGCTTTGACACTTTAACACACACACACACACCCACACCCACACTCACACACGCACACCAAGTAGCTCGTGTTGCGCTCTCATGAACGACACGTGTGAGCATACACATGCAAAACATCAGAACTAGGTTCATTTAAGAATTTAGGAATCGGAAAGTGATTTTTGTAGAGAAAAGGGTTAGGGTAAGGGCTAGTTGCAGCGCTGCAACTAGCCCTTACCCTAACCCTTTTCGAGAAAGTTGACCTAATTCGTCTCCTATAGGCGACGAAATAGGTCGAACTTTGTTCAAAATTTCTCCGAAAATTCACAGTAATTTTTCCGTCCCGGATAAAGCACTCCTTTGTACTCAAAACGCTCCCATGCACTGTAACTGCACTCCCATGCACTAAAAGAGCAATCCTGTGTGTTTAGATTCAAGTGGGTTCCTCAAAAAAAGTATGTTCCTTGCAAATAAACCCAGTTGTTACTAAGAATGACAAGTTGTGAAACCGACTTGAACAGTTCGGAACGCACACACACACACACATACACACACACCCACCCACACACACCCACCCACACCCACACACCCACACACACACACACACATACACACATACAAATATACTATGTGCACACTCAACATTGCGTCTACACACAGACACACAAACCCACATGCACAGGAACATGAATTGATTTGTCATTGTCACTTCCTTTTAGTCACGCAATTGTAGTAGATGTGCCTGCCGGTGTGCCTAGGTGCGCTCGCGTTTGCCAGTATGGATGCTAGAGAATGAATGACTAATTGTCTAGAATCACAATATGTATAAAGACGTAACAAGACATAACAAGCAGACGCAGTATAGACATCGATTTAAAAAGGATGATTGCCTTCCGCGATTGTAACAACAAAAAATCTATAATAGCCTACAATACCACTTTATTTGTATCACACGGAGCAATTACGATCTATGTGCTGTTAAACATTATCACCAATTAATTATAATTATCCTTTTTTTCTTCGCAGTATTCTTGATTAATGGATTTCCGTCATTTTACGCTTAACAAAATGTCGTCATTCAACCGTACTGAACAGGATGGCCAATTCTGGGAACCATTTCAGGAAATAGCAGCCCCAGACAGAGACAACGTGGCTTACAATAGTCAACAAGAGAGATGGAGCAAGTCTATACTCAGCCTCGTTGTGTGCCCATGCCTTTGTATTTTGATGTCTGGTAACAGCCTTGTGTGTATGGGTGTGTGTGTGGGTGTGTGTGGGTGTGTGTGTATGTGGCGTGATTGACGAACTGTGATTGACGACTTGATGAATTCATCATTACAACGTTGTTAAAATTAACGGTTTTGGTTGTAATAAAGTTATCGAAATGTTGCATGTGTTTGTCCGTGTGTGTGTGTGTGCGTGTGTGCGTGTGTAGGCGTATGTGTATGCATGTGCGTGTGTGGTTTGCTAGCGTTTAGCCTGGTAACAGCTTTTTGGGGAACTGCTATTGTTTGATGAAGAGATTATTTGGTGGTGGCCTATTTTTCCCAGTTCTGTCACACCGTCCTGCAGTACTTAATACATCATTATTTCCTGCCTGGAACCGTAGTGATGATGGGCGAGAGATATGCTACTGCACATAATGTCGAGGTCAGGACTGTGTATGGCACTTTATCATTAGGTTTGGTCACACAAAGAATGAACATTGAGGTTTAACGTCTACGCCCACCATTGGACATACGGCAGACGGGGATAACCATCCCAGATAAGAAGGGGTAGGGACCTAAATCAACACTGAACCACCAGAGCAATCATACTGTTAAGATGGACAGTGAAAATGGCTACCTCTATCGTGCCCACCACGGGATTGGAACGTCAAGTATCGGCGTGCCAGGCCAACGTTCTACCACTGAGCCATGGCTGAGGGACTCATTAGGTCGCTGCCCTGGCGAGGTTGAAGCCCATTTGGAAATACAGGACCATCAGTCTACACTCCAAGGTAAGACTGCTGCGCTCCCTTGTCATCTCCATCTTCCTATATGCTTGCGAAACATGGACCCTCACAGCAGATCTACAACGAAGAATACAAAGCATGGAGATGAGGTGCTACAGAAGACTTCTGGGCATTTCCTATACCCAGCACATTACCAACGACGAAGTCCGACAGACCATCACACAATCCATTGGACAACACGATGACCTGCTCACAGTGGTGAAAAAACGGAAACTCCGATGGTATGGCCACGTCACCAGATCATCAGGTCTTGCAAAGACCGTCATGCAAGGCACAGTGCAAGGAGGTGGAAAAAGAGGGAGACCGAAAATGAGGTGGGAGGACCACATTCGAGAATAGACTGGTTTGACACTGAGCGAAACAATCAGGGTTGCTGATTACAGAGAAAGATGGAGTACGCTGGTTAAACTATCATCTGTGGTGCCCCTACGACCTCCGTGTTTACGGGATAGGATAGGATAGGATTATTTTATTGCTGTTGCACTGCAGTTCTATTATCCTGTTGTCAATGAATAAATTATTCCGACTCAGATTCAGATTCCGTGTTTGTGTGTGGTTGTGTGGATGTGTGTGTCTGAGAGAGGGGAGAGAGAGAAAGAGAAAACGCTGGCAACAGCTTTTTTTCTGGCTAAAATTTGAGCTGAAGAAGAAAAGTTTGCGAACTATTAACACAGCCACAAACCAAAGAGAGAAATAGTGTGAAATGTCCACAACTGACTATCATTGAAAGCACTCGTCGCAATGATGTCAGTATGAGGTTTAGATCAAAATAACCAAGACACTTACTTATAAAGCCATTCACGCTAGAGAGATTACGATTTCTTGAGATTGTGGTGTGTCTACTATTCGCGGAACTTGAATCCGAACATCGTGCGCGAGCAATGGTAAACATCGTCTGCTATAAACATCTCTCTTTAGCCTCAGCTAAGCTGAATGATGTAATCGGCACCAACATTATCATCATCATCATCATCATCATCATCATCATCATCATCATCATCATCATCATCATCATCATGCTGTCTCTGCAGGTGACCAAGCGTGTTCCATCATCACATGGTGTCTGAGGTTCATGCAGATATCGGATTCAGCGTGCAATCGTGGCTAATTGATTTCTACAACACTAAACGTTGAGCGACAGCTGTCGGTGGACTTAAAGTACTCCATGGATGGAGCTTCTGCACTATAATCTCCACATAACAGTGACTATAAAAGATAGCATCACAGATCGTCTTTGGTAACAGATTGAATGACTGTATTGAATTCTTTGACTACCATTAACCTCACGTATACAACAAGTATTGCCCTCATGTAGACAACAAGTATTGCCCTCATGTAGACAACAAGTTTTGCCCTCATGTAGACAACAAGTATTGCCCTCATGTAGACAACAAGTATTGCCCTCATGTAGACAACAAGTATTGCCCTCATGTAGACAACAAGTATTGCCCTCATGTAGACAACAAGTATTGCCCTCATGTAGACAGCAAGTATTGCCCTCATGTAGACAGCAAGTTTTGCCCTCATGTAGACAACAAGTATTGCCCTCATGTAGACAACAAGTATTGCCCTCATGTAGACAACAAGTTTTGCCCTCATGTAGACAACAAGTATTGCCCTCATGTAGACAACAAGTATTGCCCTCATGTAGACAACAAGTATTGCCCTCATGTAGACAACAAGTATTGCCCTCATGTAGACAACAAGTATTGCCCTCATGTAGACAACAAGTATTGCCCTCATGTAGACAACAAGTATTGCCCTCATGTAGACAACAAGTATTGCCCTCATGTAGACAACAAGTATTGCCCTCATGTAGACAACAAGTATTGCCCTCATGTAGACAACAAGTATTGCCCTCATGTAGACAACAAGTATTGCCCTCATGTAGACAACAAGTATTGCCCTCATGTAGACAACAAGTATTGCCCTCATGTAGACAACAAGTATTGCCCTCATGTAGACAACAAGTATTGCCCTCATGTAGACAACAAGTATTGCCCTCATGTAGACAACAAGTATTGCCCTCATGTAGACAACAAGTATTGCCCTCATGTAGACAACAAGTATTGCCCTCATGTAGACAACAAGTATTGCCCTCATGTAGACAACAAGTATTGCCCTCATGTAGACAACAAGTATTGCCCTCATGTAGACAACAAGTATTGCCCTCATGTAGACAACAAGTATTGCCCTCATGTAGACAACAAGTATTGCCCTCATGTAGACAACAAGTATTGCCCTCATGTAGACAACAAGTTTTACCCTCATGTAGACAACAAGTATTGCCCTCATGTAGACAACAAGTATTCGCCCTCATGTAGACAACAAGTATTGCCCTCATGTAGACAACAAGTATTGCCAACTCATGTAGACAACTCATGTAGACAACAAGTATTGCCCTCATGTAGACAACAAGTATTGACAACTCATGTAGACAACTCATGTAGACAACAAGTATTGCCCTCATGTAGACAACTCATGTAGACAACTCATGTAGACAACTCATGTAGACAACTCATGTAGACAACAAGTATTGCCCTCATGTAGACAACAAGTATTGCCCTCATGTAGACAAGTATTGCCCTCATGTAGACAACAAATATTGCCAAAACGAAATACTAGGGAGATGAGACGGGGGTGAAGGATGGGGATGGGAGGCGAATGGTGGTGAGGGGAGAGGGGGGAGAAGCTCGGAAACCACGTAGTATTGTTTGTCCAGTGTTAACGGCTGTTACGGCTGGAATAGCAGTTTAGTCCAACACAAGAAAGCCAGAATCATTATTTGACCGGTGGTAACCGCTGTTTTTGAACAGCGCCGCCCTTCCGGAATATCAGTGAAACATTTTCGTGCCAGAATATTCTATTGTCTGTCCAGTGGCAACAGCTTGCACAGAGCGACGCTGCGACAACAAACAGTCCAGCAGTTTGCATTGTTTCGCCAGCGGTAACGGCCGGGCTGCACTGCTGTAATTGAATTGTCCTTTTCAGCGGGCTGCTGTCTAATAATGAAAGTTGGGTCGCATGCGGCGCTGAGAGATGCTATCGATGATTTCACAAGGTTTAATAACCCGCTCGCTGCCAGACGTTTGTGAAACAGCCTGTTGCAAACGCTTCTCCGCTGGGTTGGTGCGTGCTGCTTAACAGCAGGGAGCCGGTATATAACAATAACACTGTGTGTGTGTGCGTGTGTGTGTGTGTGGGGTGGGGAGTAGGTAGGTGGGTGGGTGGGTAGATGGTGTTGCTTTACCTTAAACGGACAGGAATGTAAATGTTGTGGTGTAAAAGCTGTCGCTTGATCACTTAATGCTGCGTGACGTTTTAATAACGCCAAGTTCCAGCAGCTTTTAGGGCAAATTTATCGTCTATGGTTACAATGTTATAGGAGTGAGACAGACAGACAGACAGACAGACAGACAGACAGACAGACAGACACACAAACAGACAGACAGAGGGAGATGCGGTAGGTGTGTTGTGCCGTCAACAGGAGGGGAAGATGGGAATGTGGGGAGGGGGTAGGGGGGAAGTGGGAGAGAAAAAAACAGTCCTACAAAATGTTATTACAAAAATTGGTGGTAACGGCTGGCACTTTTAAACAAGCGGATCCTCTTATCTCGTTCTCCCCGAATTCATCATCGGAGATATTAACAGTACTTTGCCAAAAGCCAGCTATGTCAAGCTGTAATTATGGTTTGTATTGAAGCGATTCCAGAAATAATATAAAGGAAGGCGACAGCTTGCGTAATGAGGAGGGTCATAGTACTGGGATTGTGTGGACAGCGAGCGTAATGAGGAGGGTCATAGTACTGGGACTGTGTGGACAGCGAGCGTAATGAGGAGGGTCATAGTACTGGGATTGTTTGGACAGCGAACTCAGTCATTGACTGCCGGCATTGCACATTACTTGTACAAAATATAATTGCAGCGTAGACGTACAATAATGTAGTATAATGCGCAAATATAAAAATAAATAAATGCGTAACTACAAATAAAACCAGAAGCGAATCCATAAATAAACAAATAAATAAATAATTTTGTCTTTGTTGTTCGTGTTGCGGTTGTCAAAATCAATCAAGGATAAATTTGTATTCAAAGTGTCATCACCATAATGATCATCATCATCGTCATCATCATCATCATCATCATCATCATCATCATCATCATCATCATCATCATCATCAGCAGCAGCAGCAGCAGCAGCAGCAGCAGCAAGAGCAAGAGCAGCAGCGTCGTCGTTGTCGTCGTCATTGCCATCAACGCTAGCACAACAATAATCTTCCATTTAGAGGAGCGAGGAAATAAGATCTGGTAATATAGCTATACCTGTGCGGCAGACTTCATGAAAATTCTGTCACATGTTTCCACACCACAGAGAGAGAGAGAGAGAGAGAGAGAGAGAGAGAGAGAGAGAGAGAGAGAAAGAGAGAGAGAGAGAGAGAGACAGTGACAGATAGAGAGAGAGAGAGAGAGAGACAGAGACAGAGACAGAGAGGGGAGAGAGAGAGAGACACAGAAGAAGATTTAAAGATGTAACAATAAACTTTTACACGTTTGACAGGATAACGGTTTGAGGTTAAAAGACTACTTTTACAACCTGTACACTGTACTAATAAAACTGTCAGATAGAGAGAGAGAGAGAGGGAGAGAGAGAGAGAGAGAGAGAGAGAGAGAGAGAGAGAGAGAGAGAGAGAGAGAGAGACAGTCCTACAGAGAAGGAGAAATTATTCGTGCCCGATGGGGCCTAAAAGTGATCACACACGCACACACACACACATACCCACACACCCACACACAAACACACACATATCTCTCTCTGTCTTTCTCTGTCTCTCTCTCTGTCTCTCTCTGTCTCTCTGTCTGTCTCTCTGTCTTTCTCTCTCTGTCTGTCTGTCTGTCTGTCTCTCTCTCTCTCTCTCTCTCTCTCTCTCTCTCTCTCTCTCTCTCCACACAGGTATAGAAAAACCGACAACCATAAACTTGACAGTAGATCAGAAATATTCCAACAGGTGGTCGCATGAGACCACTTTGACTATTACCGGTCTTCGAATTCGAATATCACTTTTGAATATTACCGGTCTTCGAATATCACTTTGAATATTACCGGTCTTCGAATATCACTTTTAAAAAAGACAGGCAGGCTTATACGTAGATCATGCAGGATATTAACAGCACTCTCCAAAACCCTTCTACAAACGTGTCTGGGTTGGCAAATTCATGTTTACATGCAAGCTGTTTCCAAAGTCTGATCGAAGCCACGCGGGCTGGTGCCATGCTATATAGGTCGTCGACGTATTTATTGATGGCGTTGTCGTGGCTGGTAGTGGTGATGAGGATGAGAAAGAGGAGGGAGAAAACAGGTAAAGGACTGGTACCGTGCTTTGTGGTTGTCGCCTTTGTTGATGGCAATGTGGAAATTGCTGTTGTTGTCGCTTTTCCCCCGTTGGGGTGCCGGGGGTTTCAGTATAAATAGTATCCCCACTTTCTGAAATTTTTTTAGTGCTTTAAATTCCCACTGTCGTTGTCTTTCTCATTTGCTCTTTCTCATTCCTGCTCTGTTCTATCAATCTGCTATAATATCTTCTTCTTCGCTAGACCAATCACCTACCTTTTTTCTTGAAAACTTTCGGGACAAGACTCTTTATTTGTGTATGAGGTTTGTTGGATCAGCTTGGGAATATTGGATGCTTTCTGCCAGGTGGTCACTAGGGCTTCCTATGATTTTATTATTTAGCAATGTAGGCATTTTATATGTATGTGTTTTGTTGATAATTTATAATGATGTTTGTATTCTATTTCGTTTTTGTAAACGGGGGTTCGATAAATTAGAGTACAGCCTCAGCGTCCCCTGCCTGGGATGTCTTTATTGTATATGTAATTAAGTGACTGGCTGGTGGAGAGCTTTCAGTTTTACCACTAGGATTGTTTCAGCAGATCTTTTATGCGGATCAGGAATTGTCCGGTCCTGATTTGGCTCGAAAGAGTCCGCTGGATCTAAAGCAATAATCATGTAATGTAATGTAATGTAATGTAATGTAATGTTGTCGCTTTTGTTGCTGTTGTTGCTGGCAGTGGTGATAGTGAGAAGAAAATCTAAGAGGACGAGGAATTAATATCTTTATTACACAGCTATTTATATTCTAAATTACCTTGGAAAAAGAAGGTTGAGAATCTTTTCTTGTCCAAGACATTGAGGTTAATTTATAAACGAAGGGTACTTTATTGGAACACCAAATTTTTTAAAGATGTAGTTTGTACCTGTGTACACCAACTGTCATTGTGTTAAACATATTTCACATGATTGTCCCATTTTAATTATTTTATATAAAGGAAAGAATCTCATTATTGAGGAATGCATTTACATTTTACTGGCAATGTTGGTAAGTTGGTACGTTTTGTAGTATTATTACTTTGTATGGTTATGGTTCAATTAAATTGTTAGATTGGCTTTTACGTGTTTACGTCCATGAATGAGAGTGTATGGTCTAACATTACATGTACGTCCATGCATGAGAGTGTATGGTCTACCATTACATGTACGTCCATGCTTGAGAGTATATGGTCTAACATTGCATGTACGTCCATGCTTGAGAGTATATGGTCTAACATTACATGTACGTCCATGTATGAGAGTGTATGGTCTAACATTACATGTACGTCCATGTATGAGAGTGTATGGTCTAACATTACATGTACGTCCATGCATGAGAGTGTATAGTCTAACATTACATGTACGTCCATGTATGAGAGTGTATGGTCTAACAGTACATGTACGTCCATGCATGAGAGTGTATAGTCTAACATTACATGTACGTCCATACATGAGAGTGTATAGTCTAACATTACATGTACGTCCATGTATGAGAGTGTATAGTCTAACATTACATGTACGTCCATGTATGATAGTGTATGGTCTAACATTACATGTACGTCCATGTATGAGAGTGTATAGTCTAACATTACATGTACGTCCATGTATGAGAGTGTATGGTCTAACATTACATGTACGTCCATGAATGAGGGTGTATGGTCTAACATTACATGTACGTCCATGCATGAGAGTGTATGGTCTAACATTACATGTACGTCCGTGCATGAGAGTGTATGGTCTACCATTACATGTACGTCCATGCATGAGAGTGTATGGTCTAACATTACATGTACGTCCGTGCATGAGACAGAGAGTGTATGGTCTACCATTACATGTACGTCCGTGCATGAGAGTGTATGGTCTACCATTACATGTACGTCCATGCATGAGACAGAGAGTGTATGGTCTACCATTACATGTACGTCCATGCATGAGACAGAGAGTGTATGGTCTACCATTACATGTACGTCCGTGCATGAGACAGAGAGTGTATGGTCTACCATTACATGTACGTCCGTGCATGAGACAGAGAGTGTATGGTCTACCATTACATGTACGTCCGTGCATGAGACAGAGAGTGTATGGTCTACCATTACATGTACGTTCATGCATGAGACAGAGAGTGTATGGTCTACCATTACATGTACGTCCGTGCATGAGACAGAGAGTGTATGGTCTACCATTACATGTACGTTCATGCATGAGACAGAGAGTGTATGGTCTACCATTACATGTACGTCCGTGCATGAGACAGAGAGTGTATGGTCTACCATTACATGTACGTTCGTGCATGAGAGTGTATGGTCTACCATTACATGTACGTTCGTGCATGAGAGTGTATGGTCTACCATTACATGTACGTTCATGCATGAGACAGAGAGTGTATGGTCTACCATTACATGTACGTTCGTGCATGAGAGTGTATGGTCTACCATTACATGCACGCCCATGCATGAGAGTGTATGGTCTAACATTACATGTTCGTCCATGCATGAGAGTGTATGGTGTAACATGACATGTGGGCCAACAGACTAAGATTATCAATTAAATATCGGTTAAATATATTATGGATTGAATTTGAAGAAAAAAAAGACTGATACCCTTTAATTGTGCTTGTTGTCACATGTTTATGTCCGTTCGTTTCAATTATTTTTTATTTGTTGTTCCTGTCAATTGCTGTACAAGTTCAAACTGAGTGAGTGTGTCCGCGCGCGTTTGTGTAGAGTGTGTGTGTGTGTGTGTGTGTGTGTGTGTGTGTGTGTGAGTGAAAGAGAGAGTGACAGAGAGAAGGGGGTGGTGGGTGGGATCGGAAAGAAGAATAAGAGAAAGGGAAGAAGTACACAGCGTAACTGAGTACCGCCAAATATATCTTACAAGTGGGGGTGAGGGAGAGGGGAAGATAATCCTCGGCAAGTCTCAGCTGCGCAGTGTGGAGAAGAAATGGACGGAGGAAGGTGGGAGTGGGTACATTGACGTGAGGCGGTCACAGCAGAGAGGGGTCAGGGAGGACAGCAGTGCGAGGACATGTAAAGAGTGTGAAAGTCAATGAGGAGCCTGGGGCCAGAGATTTTAGGTACGTATATTGGCGGCATTAGTACGGATCTGACATGAACAGGCACTGTGTAGTGGCAGTACTGACGATGTCCCGGTGAATCATCATCTTCAGTATGACTGCTTGTTATTTCTCTTAAAATCCATCTGGATCTGGGCCTCCAGTCACCACAGCCTCCAGCTTGATTCGCTGGTAGTGGTCAGGGCACTTTGGGGGATAAACTCGTTCAAAGCATTCACTCTTCTTCTTCTTCTTCTTCTTGTTTTGTTCTTATTCTTCTTCTTGTTGAGAGTCGCTGTCACGACTCAGTGGGAAATGCGCATAGCCCGTGTTAGTGAAGTCCCGGGTTACCATCTGGTTTGTCTCAAGGGCTTAACCCTTGGGGTCATGAGCAATCTTGCCACTGTAGATTGTTCTAACCTATAAAGGGAAAAGTGAAAGCCCCAGTTGAAAACCTGTCTTTTATAGGCATGACCGATTCACTGCGGCAACAGTACCCCAGTTGGAGTGCCGGGGGTTTCAGTATAAATAGTATCCCCACTTTCTGGAAATTTAGTGCTTTAAATTCCCACTGTCGCTGTCTTCCTCATTTGCTCTTTCCCATTCCTGCTCTGTCCTATCACTCTGCTATACTATCTTCTTCTTCGCTAGATCAACGACCTACATTTTTTCTTGAAAACTCTTCCTGGACAAGACTCCTTGTTTGTGTATGAGGTCTGTTGGATCAGCTTGAGGTATTGGACGCTTTCTGCCGGGTGGTCACTAGGGCTTCCTATGATGTTATTATTTAGCAATATAGGCATTTTATATGTATTTGTTTCGTTGATAATTTATAATGATGTTTGTATTCTATTTTGTTTTTGTAACCGGGGGTTCGAGTAGTTGTGGTAAAGCCTCAGCCGTCCCCTGCGTGGGATGTCTTTATTGTAAAGTGACTGGCCGGTGGAGGGCATTCAGTTTTCCCACTAGGGTTGTTTCAGCAGATCTTTTATGCGGATCGGGGGTTGTCCGGTCCTGATTTGGCTCGGAAGAGTCCGCTGGACCTAAAGCAACAATCAATCAATCAATCAATCAATCAGTCTCAAGCGCTAACGTCTTTTGCAGCTCCACATCCAGCGAGCGGTTGCCTATTTCATGTCAGTTAGGTGTTCTATTTTATTTCAGTTACTTGCTCTATTTAATTTTAGTTAGGTCCTCTATTTTATTTCAGTTACTTGCTCTATTCATTTAAGCTAGGTGGTAAATTTTATTTCAGTTAGGTGCTATATTTCATTTAAGTTAGGTCCTATATTTGATATCAGCTAGATTCTATATTTTATTTTAGACAGGTGTTTCATTTAACTTCAGTTAGGTGCTATATTTTATTTCAGTTAGGTGTTATATTTCAGTTTTAATTAGATTCTATATTTCACTTAAGCTAGATGCTTTTTTTTCAGTTGCTCGATGTGCTTTATTTCAGTTAGATGCTATATTTTATTTCAGTTAATAGCTGTACTTTATTTAGGTTAATTGTACTTTACTTCAGTTAATCGCTGCACTTTATTCCCGTTAGGTGCTATATTTTATTTTAGTTAACTGCTGTACTTTATTTTAGTTAGGTGCTTTTCTTTCAGTTAATTGGTATACTTTATTTCATTCAGGTGCTATATTTTATTTCAGTTAATTGCTGCACTTTATTTCAGATATGCGCTATATTTTATTTCAGTTTTATCGCTGTGCTTTATTTCAGTTAGGTGCTATATTTCATTTCAGTTAATCGCTGGGCTTCATTTCAGTTAGGTGCTATATTTTATTTCATTTAGGTGCTGTATCTACTTTTGTTTTTTCTTCCTATACCTCCAGTGAGAAACCCACAGCGCAGTCCTACAAAAAAACATAATATGTAAAGGAAGAAGAAGAAGAAGAAGAAGAAGAAGAAGAAGAAGAAGAAGAAGAAGAAGAAGAAGAAGAAGAAGAAGAAGAAGAAGAAGAAGAAAAAGAAGGAGAAGGAGAAGGAGAAAAAGAAGAAGAAGAAGAAGAAGAAGAAGAAGAAGAAGAAGAAGAAGAAGAAGAAGAAGAAGAAGAAAAAGAAGAAGAAGAACGCAGTGGACATGGGTCATCACAGCCCAGCGTTGTGATGTGGGTGATTAGCCGACAGTTGTCGAACGTTTGTCTGGCCTGCCTCACGCCCTAGTTCTACCCCCCTTCCCCCCGCCCCCATTGCAGTAAAGATTTATTACAACATTCTGTAATTATTCTTAATACGGTGGTCAATTTCCTCCTGTGTCGCCGCAGAAGCAAGGACAAGAACCCGGTCAAAAGGTGACAAGCTCAAATAAAGGCGGGCACAAGATGTAGATCGTTTAGTTGTCTGAGGCGGTAGGCAGTGCCCTTAGTTCTGCAGATATCAGTCTTTGACAGCTTAAGGGACACCTTTTATTCGGCCCGCGCCTTAAGCTGTTCTTTGAGCTGGTAGTGCGCTATTCAAGAACAATTGATGTCCGTTGTTCAAGTTTAGCACGACTTCTCTACTGTGTGCACATCTAGGCTATACACCAATTGATTACATTACATGATTATTGCTTTAGGTCCAGAGGACTCTTCCGAGCCAAATCAGGACCGGACAACCCCTGATCTGCATAAAAGATCTGCTGAAACAACCCTAGTGGTAAAACGGAATGCTCTCCACCAGCCAGTCACTTTACAATCAAGACATCCCACGCAGGGGACGCTGAGGCCATACTATAATTTATCGAAACCCCGTTTACAAAACCAAAATAGAATACAAACATCATTATTATAAATTATCAACAAAACACACACATATAAAATGCCTACATTGCTAAATAATAACATCACAGGAAGCTCTAGTGACCACCTGGCAGAAAGCGTCCAATATTCCCAAGCTGATCCAACAGACCTCACACACAAATAAGGAGTCTCGTCCCGGAAGAGTTTTCAAGAAAAAAGGTAGGTGACTGGTCTAACGAAGAAGAAGATAGTATAGCAGATTGATAGAACAGAGCAGGAATGAGAAAGAACAAATGAGAAAGACAGCCACAGTGGGAATTTAAAGCACTAAATTTCCAGGCAGGCAGGCAGGCAGGCAGGTAGATTAGACCTAATTTCCAGAAAGTGGGGATACTATTTATAAAGAAACCCCCGACATCCCAACGGTGGACACCAATTGATTGGAAATGTACCAAGATGATGATGATGAGGAAGGTGGTGGGGATGATGATGATTACGACTACGATGTTGTTGTTGATGACGATGATGATGATGATAATACTGGTCTAAGTGTGTCTGAAAAAAGAAGTATGATGAAGATGATGATGATGATAATGACGACGACGACGACGGAGATGATGATGATGATGATGATGACCACGACCTTAACGACGACGACGATGATGATGATGACCGTTCTCAACGAGTAATCTATATAGAGCCTGTTGGTATCGAAGTTAATTCCTGTAGGCTTAAAAGTGCCCTACACTTGTAGAGAAACCTCTTCCTATTGATGATGATGATCTTCAATGTTGAAAATCCCGGGAGAATTAGTGTCTGTAAGGGACGAAAACAACCTTGGAGGGGTTTGAAGGCAAATGCTTATATCATAGCAGAGCAAATGTGATGGGCGTCAAACATCTAGAAGGATTTAAAGCCGAGATATAACATAGAGAATGTCACAGGAGCTGCTACGCCTCAAGGCAAATGGTCACGTGCAGAGTCCTACTTGTTGTAGTGTCTCCGTGGTCTGGGCTCCCGGCAAGGGTCTAATTGGACTCCCCCACTATAGCTAGAATTAAAACGTTTATTTATTTTTATTTTTTTTAACGTAAAGCGCGCTGACCAGCAGAAGAGAGGTATAAACTGCTTGCTGCAGTCAGTGTCAAATTCAAAGCAGTCCAAAACTCCCATTGGAAATGAAATGGAATTAATTGTGCCTGTGTTTTTGTTGGCGTTCTGTAATAACTCTTTGTACGATCATCCACATCTTCTTATCGCCGCAGAGGCACGTTAAAAAGACCGATCATTGTGTCAGCAGGCCAGGTGACAGGTACCAATGAAGGCGCGTACATGTAGGTGGCTCAGTTGTTTTGGGTGTTCCATAGTGCTCCGAATGCGGCAAGTTGCCGTCTTGAACAGCTTGTGTTAGATCCTGTTTCTGTCTGCGTCTTAAGTCGCTCTCAGAGTGGATAATGTCGCTATAATTATTGCAACGGTTGTTTGTTGGTTGTTTTTTTTTAACTGGGGAGCAAAATTAGGTTCTTATTCTAGGCTTAGGCTACATATATTTTTCGGGGAAGCGTCATCTCTCATACTCAGCCAACCAGAACGATGGATCTTAAGAGATCTATCAGCCATTTTTCTCGCTTGAATCTACATAGTTTTAGTTCACTGATGCGTCCCCGAGGCAAAACGGAGAAAGGCATTCAAAGATTTGATGTGGTGTGTTATGTGATGTGTGACGTTGATGATGGAGGTGGTTATATTAAAAAAAAAAAATTCCTTCACTTCATCATCTTCAAATTCTTTCCACTATTTTTCTAGTTTCTTTCTTTCTTTTTCTTCTTCCTAATTTTTTTTTGTGGCGGAATTTGAGACGACTGGTTCATGCTTGGGAGAGATTGTCTACCTTCCATTTGTTGGTTAGTCTAGCCTTGGGTGCCTCCTGCTGTGCACAATCCTTTGGTGTGGCCATTGGGTTAGGCAGGACAAGGCGACACGACATATGTTCCATGACCATTCATCTGTGGTGTGGCCATTGGGTTATGCAAGACAAGGGGACACGACATATGTTCCATGACCATTCATCTTTTTTGTGTGGTGTGGCCATTGGGTTATGCAAGACAAGGTGACACGACATATGTTCCATGACCATTCATCTTTTTTTGTGGTGTGGTCACTGGGTTATGCAGGACAAGGCGACACGACATATGTTCCATGACCATTTATCTTTCTTTTGTGGTGTGGCCATTGGGTTATGCAAGACAAGGCGACACGACATTTGTTCCATGACCATTCATCTTCTTTTTGTGGTGTGGCCATTGGGTTATGCAAGACAAGGCGACACGACATTTGTTCCATGACCATTCATCTTCTTTTTGTGGTGTGGCCATTGGGTTATGCAAGACAAGGCGACACGACATATGTTCCATGACCATTGGGTTATGCAAGACAGGGCGACACGACATATGTTCCATGACCATTGGGTTATGCAAGACAAGGCGACACGACATATGTTCCATGACCATTGGGTTATGCAAGACAAGGCGACACGACATATGTTCCATGACCATTCATCTTTTGCCTGTGGTGAGCAGAGGCTCAATTGTGGGCAAGCATTCTATACAAGTCAGTGGCAGTGACTTGTAGAGAGTGTCGTGGCACTTGTAGCCGGCAAAACTATCAACACGCTTCTCTGCCTTGCATGGCAACAATGTGTATCCCTATTACGAGGGATAAATGAAGATTAGCAGTATGGGTCGGGCGTCTTATCACGGTCGTGGTCGAGAGGCGGGGGTCAAATTCTTATTGCGCTTGCGAATACTATCGCTCACATCTCTTCAAAACTTGCACTCTGCACGAACTCACGGATAAAAACCCATATCCAAGAGCAGCCATGCTAGGCCATACTCTACAATTACCATCCTAGCAGAATTATTCTGTTCATTAGTGACACAAAAAAACAAACAAACACATGTATATTATATCAGTGTAATTTATTTTCCAGACTTTTTACATTATATATTACATTGTCATTTTGTACGTAACAATGATGATGACGATGATGATGATGATGATGATGATGATGATGATGATGATGATGATGATGATGATGATGATGATGATGATGACGACGACCCCGCCGACGACAACGACGACAATGATGATGATGATAAGGACGACGACGATGACGTTGATGATGATGATGGTGAAAGACGAAGACGTCGACGACGACGATGATGATGATAATGACGACGATGACATTGATGATAATGATAATGATGATGATGATGATGATGATGATGATGATGATGATGATGATGATGATGACCGCTCTCAACGAATAATCTATATAAAGCCTGTTGGTATCGAATTATATTGTGTGTAATTTGCACTTTTGACCTAGGTGTGATGTGTTGTATATTTGCACACCTCTTATCTATCTATCTATCTATCTATCTATCTATCTATCTATCTATCTATCTATCTATCTATCTATCTATCTATCTATCTATCTATCTATCTATCTATCTATCTATCTATCTATCTATCTATCTATCTATCTATCTATCTATCTATTTTTCTTTATTTCTCTTTCGTCTTCTTCTTCTTCCCTTTTCTTCTTCTTCTTTGCTTATTTCTTGTTCTTTCTTTATCTTGTTCTTCTTTTTTCTTCTTCATCTTGTTTTTCATCATCATCATCATCATCATCATCATCATCATCATCATCATCATCATCATCATCATCATCATCATCCCTAACTCTTCCCTATCTATCTATCTATCTATCTATCTATCTATCTATCTATCTATCTATCTATCTATCTATCTATCTATCTATCTATCTATCTATCTATCTATCTATCTATCTATCTATCTATCTATCTATCTATCTATCTGTCTTTTTCTTCTTCTTCTTCTTCTTCTTCTTCTTCTTCTTCTTCTTCTTCTTCTTCTTCTTCCCTTTTCTTCTTCTTCTTTGCTTATTTTTTGTTCTTTCTTTATCTTCTTCTTCTTTTTTCGTCTTCATCTTGTTTTTCATCATCATCATCATCATCATCATCATCATCATCATCATCATCATCATCATCATCATCATCATCATCACCACCCCTAACTCTTCTCTTCGTTAACTATTGCATTCTTGAACTCTCCTCCTCTCTGTTTCTCCCTGCTCCTCCCATCCTTCTTCAGTCTTCCCCATCTCTCCTGCACCTTTTCTCCTCCAGCTTGCACTCAGTTCCCTCCTTCTTACCTTCTTCCTCCTGTTTCTCTCTCTGTCTGCACTCTTCTTGCCCACTTGCGTGTAAGGCCTACCTGTATTTTCACCGTCGGCGTTGCATCTGATTCATGTGATTTGCTCAGGTTAATACACCATTACCTGTCGCTTTTTAACCTGAGGCCGGTGAGAGGGGGTGGTGGGGTGGGGGGTGGGAGGAAGAATGGATAGGCTTATTTTCCACAGAGACAGTTGGAGTGTATCTCCTGCACAAGCTTTTAAGCAGAACTAAATGTATATACAACCTTTTCTCTTCGGTGTTTGTCTTGCTTGGCTTTCTGTCGCGGAGAGACATTATAACCCAACATGTATAATATTATCATTTAAAATATACCGCAGACGAAAACAAATCGTCGAAGAAGAGTCATCATAACATGAATCCATTATTATTGTGTTGTTGCACTATTTTTCTTGTCATAATGTTTACAGGCTGTTATTAGTTGACTATTCTAGTTAGTACCCGTTGCAATGCTTTCGATTGTCCATTTAGGCGATCTGTGGTTCTCTTCACTTTCTTTGGTTGAGCAGCCACAATCAAGTTGATTCGGATGCAGCTGTTTATTCAAACCCTTCTTGTACGCCTTTGATAGGCCTACTACTCTTTTCTTCTTTTGGCGTTGAGCAGTCACAACCACAGGTTTTGCTGTCGCGTTTCAAAGTTAGTCTTCTTTCACGGGAATGATAGGCCTACTCCGAGACAGTAGCGTCGGTGTAGATGGCAGTTTTCACTACCGGGGACGAAGAAAGTCCGTAGCGTAGCATGTTCACGTGCAAGGCAGGAAGGACGGACGAAGAATAAGGTCAATTCCATTTTGTGTCGCAGTGTGGAGGCTGAGGGTCAACAGGTGTGCTGTTCTGTGTCTGCCGGTTCGTGTGTCTGTGTGTCTGGACCCTGTCTGTCTTTTCTCTGCGTTTTTATTTGTTATCTTCAGGTTAGTCTGTAAGTTATGTAGTTTTCATCTCTCTCTCTCTCTCTCTCTCTCTCTCTCTCTCTCTCTCTCTCTCTCTCTCTCTCTCTCTCTCTCTCTCTCTCTCTCTCTCTCTCTCTCTCTCTCTGCCTTTGTTGTCTCCATCTTTCTGTCTGTCTCTGTCTTTCTTTGTCTGCCTCTCTGTCTCTCTGTCATAAGCAACTGCTTTCCCTTACACTGTACAAGCAATTTATTTTCAATACTTCTACATTTCTGTTCAAAATAACACACGGAGAAGCAAGCGCCTTTTTATTGTAATAAATTCTTTAAAGAACAAAATCCGAGAAAGGATTAAATAATGATAACTTTAAGCTACCCTTTCCCAACATAGATCTCTGTTTAAAAAACAACATTTTATTCTTTGGTGTATCAGTATGGAACTGTCTTCCTTCGAAGTGCAAAATATATGATACACGAATACACATTTGTAATTCTGTAATGTAGTCCAAGGGTTGAGAGTGTGAACGTGAATGTGAGACAGATTAAGAGCCAATAGTTTAATGTATCAATTTTTTGTAACATGTTATAAATTATTAACATTATAGCTACTGGTGTTGTTAAAGTTCATCAAGTTAAAAAGGACAGGTTGTAAGATTGCGCTATGCTTAAAACCTTTCTCTCATTACAATTTTTTTTTTCAACTTTAACTCCTCTCTCTGTCTGTCTGTCTGTCTTTGTGTTTGTCTGTCTTCCAAGATAATGTTAAAGGTTCTTTATTATGTTGTCTTGTTAAAGGACAGACTAAAAGACTAGTCTTATTAATTAGTCTAAAATCTGTATCCCTAATTTTTAAAAAGTTTCAAAACGTTTGAAAAGTTCCTGTTTGTTTGTGGTTTTTTCTCTCTCTCTGCAAACATTGGAGTGCGAATAAAGGAGAGTAGAGTGTGTCATGGTGTGGGTGGGCTGGGTTAGAGTTTAAAGTTAAGTTGTGTGGAAAAACAAATGTCAGAAAAGCTGACAAAAGCGTCTTTCCGGTACCCAGCAAAGCAGGTAATGATTAGAAAACAATGTTGGTCTACAGGTATGTATTTAAGTACAGTCATCAGCTGCCAGTAAATGGTGCCATTTAGTTAACTGCTGTTTGCTTTTTACCTGAAGAGTATCATTGCTTTTTGTACAGGTAGACTTTGCATTTTGAATACGTGTATTTTGGTTTTAAAAAATAAAAAGAAAGGAAAAAAAGAAAGAAGACACAGGACATAATGAGAATGCAGTGTACAAATTATCTTTACAGTAATGATGGTGGAAAGACAGAGAGAAGAAGAAGAAGAAGAAGAAGAAGAAAAAGAAGAAGAAGAAGAAGAAGAAGAAGAAGAAGAAGAAGAAGAAGAAGAAGAAGAAGAAGAATGTTGACAATAATTACGATTGAAATGTATGTTTTAGGAAATGTGTGTCTGCTTTTGAAAATATTGAAATGCACAAATAAATGGAATGCTCATAGCGCAGTAACAAAAACAATGAAGGAAAAAGAGAAAAAGAAGAAGAAGAAGAACAAGAAGAAGAAGAAGAACAAGAAGAAGAAGAAGAAGAGGAAAAATGACGATAAGAAGAAGTCATTTGTAGGTAAACAAGTACAAAATTTTAACTCTTGCTTCGTTCAAGGAGCTGGTTACTAGAGGAAGAGGCATCTGAAGCAACAGTAACAGACCAAACTCAGTTGGTATCAAGCTATACCAGATGTCTTAACGCCATCTGTATATTTCGAAGGTGAAGGCCAGCGCAGCTGAGCGGCGAGATGTGACGTGACGTTGACTCTAAATGGGTTGAACTGTGTGGTCTGCAAGCGGCATCAGTAGTAAGCCCACTAGAGAGATGGACAGAACACAGTAATTAACTGTGCAAATCAGTATAGACAGAAGAATGGAACAACGAACAAATAATGAGGAAGGAAAAGTAATAATCACTGAATTTAATGAGGACAGAGTGAGGAAAAGTACTAATCACTGAATTTAATGAGGACAGAGAGAGAGAGAGAGAGAGAGAGAGAGAGAGAGAGAGAGAGAGAGAGAGAGAGAGAGAGAGAGAGAGAGAGACTTTGAAACTTGTTATTATGGATACAGATTTTAGACTAATGATACAGTATAATCTTCCAATGTGTCCCTTAACAAATTAACATAGTAAAGAACCTTTAACTTTAACTGGGAATCATAAATCACACACATATGCACTCACACGCATGCACACACAATCACACCAACAACTTCATCTTTATCTTTAAACAATTTTAGGCAATCTCCCTAGGCCCTCCCTCCCCTCAATACCCCTCACCCTTATAATAATAATAGTAATAATAATAATAATAATAATAATAATAATAATAATAATAATAATAATAATAATAATAATAATAATAGGTAATAATAATAACCAGAGAGAGAGAGATAGAGTGAAAGAAATAATCACTAAAATAATGAGGGCAGAGAGAGGGAAAGGAATAATGACTGAAATGGGGATAGCAGAGTGTGAAAGATGGGGTTTGATTGAGTGGTCTGGGGTGGGGGTGGAGGTTTGACCTCGGAGGCCTGGGAACCTGGGCAACCTCAGCACTCGAGGTGTGCTGGCTTAGGGCAGGTAGCGGCAGCAGCAACGTTCGTTGATAATGTCTGCACCGGAACGCTGTGTGCGTAGGAGGCAGAGCATCTGTAGGCAGCGTGAGTCGCCGCTCTGAGCCATGGTGCTCCATATAGCCTTGTAGACGTTTTGTGGCAAAGTAGTGGATGTCGCAATTGCCCGATGATGATGATGATGATGATGATGATGATGGTGATGATGATTTTGATGATGATGATGATTTTGATGATGATGATGATGATGATGATGATGATGATGATGATGATGATGATGATGATGATGATGATGATGATGATGGAAGGGGAGATGTGGAGGGGCAGAAGGAAGTAGGGTGTTGTCTGAAATTCAGTTTAACGAGGAAAGAGGAAGGGGATAGAGGTACAAGGTTGACACAGTCAGACAAGCGCTACAGTGTCGCGCAAATTTGAAACGAGCTCTGAGATAAGGATGTGAGGTTATTTCGTCCCTCCCGCGAGGATGGAGTTGACAGTGTCTGGATGCTGTTGTGCCGCTGCTGAGCCAAACTGCAGGGCCAAGGGTAGGCCTGTGTTGCCAGCTCCCAGTCAAACTCCCTACAGCGTCAAACACAGGGCACCGCTATAGTCTATGCTGCTGAGCTTGACCTGACAGGGAGAGAGAGAGAGAGAGAGAGAGAGGGTGAGGGTGTGTGTGTGTGTGTGTGTAAGAGAGAGAGAGAGAGAGAGAGAGAGAGAGAGAAAGAGAAAGAGAGAAGTGAGAGGGCATTGAACATAGAAATGCTGGTAGGCCTTGATCTGCGCTCGTGTGTGTGTGTGTGTGTGTGTGTGTGTGCGTGTGTGGGTGTGTGGGTGTGTGTGTGTGCGTGTGTGTGTCTAATAAACACAGAGCGACGTGGGGAGATAGATTGGGTAATTAGTTGTTGTGTTGTTAAAACTAATTTTCAGTAAAATTCACTGGACGTAAATACCATGGGACGTATGCCTACGAATGTTTTACACAAGCGCTAAATCTTATTACGGGGTAGGCCTACCTTGAGAAAAATGTATCTTTTAATTTAAAAAAAGCGTCGTAAAGAATGCAGGCCATTTGATTAAAACAGCACATGTTTTCCGTGATCAAAACAGGCACTGTTAGGCTTAGCAAACCACTGGACACTGGGATGTCCAATAACGCTAGTCCCGTTCACTGTGGTTACCCGCAGTACAAAACAACCTGTTTTGTCAGTACAAGACATTATTTATTATTATTATTATTATTATTATTATTATTATTATTATTATTATTATTATTGAGGATTTGTATAGCGCACATTACTTGGCGACTCAAGGCGCTGGCCGATACAGGATCTAACTCAAACCGCCCAAGGCGCCAACTTGCAGTCTTTGGGCGCATCGTAATAACGCTCCAGACAACTGAGCACAATCCCGGGCAGCCCGAAATGGGGGAGAAGGACCTCACCCGTCTAGGACATGAGCGTCAGGATCTTTAAAGTCCGTTAGGATGGAATGTATGCGACACAGACTAGACCTCGGTTTATACTCTCATCCGAAGTAGTAGGAAACGGGAGTAAAGTGTCTTTCCCAAGGACACAACACAATGCCCCGGTCTAGGCTCGAACCCGGGACCTTCAAATCCGCAAGCCAAAGCTCTACCATTAGGCCACAGTGCCTTCAGACAGTGAGAGGTGAAGTGCTGGTAGGCAAATATCTATTTCTCAGGCTTAGCTCACAATAGGCATCACATCTATCTATGGACATTGCAGCACGTATAGTCAAACCATATTAACCACTCCATCCAAAGTTTGTAAAAGATCGTAGTTACGAAATTCTAACATATTATAGTTATATTCATGTTTCAAAACCCTACAGCATATCCGGCTTCTTGAATTCCAATTGAATAGTTTCATTCAAACGTTTTGACAATTGAGCGCTCTTGGTGTTAAAAACTCCTGCCTTTAAAACGCCGAAAATCCGGTTGTGCGGAGAAAAATACTTTGAACCAAAACTCCTTCGCCAGCTCCGAATGGCTAAGCTTTTCTTCGCCTGCCGCCTTCTCCTCCTTCTCCTCTTCCTTCCTTTCTGCTTCTCCGTCTATCTTCTCTTGTGGCAATGCAAGCTAGGTAGGTTGTGGCTTCGTTCCCGTGAGAGCTGGCTGACATCCGTAGTAGGGAAATGTCAACATTACCTGTTTCAGAGCAACATCTAGAATAGAGGCAGAGAAGCAGCACAAAAAAACGAACAAATACTACAGCACAGAACCTTCCCAAAGTGTGCAAACATGCAGCATCGATCCAGTTCAACAGGCCGCTTTCTTCACCAATTCTCTCGTTTTCTATGCCGTTAATGAAGTCTCTCCGTTTCGAAGTTATGAATGAAATACTTGTTCAAATGGATTCATATTCTTGTATACAGTTAATAACCGCCTTAAATTTGCTTTCAGGAAAGCTGCAGGGGGGGAAGGAAGGGAGGGAGTGTTCGGTTTGTTTTAATAATCACCATTGAAGAAAAGAAGGTTTCACTTTGCAAACGTTCTCCGGAACCGTACTGAGCATTCTACAAAAGCTTTGAAATGAACGGCATACTCGTACATTGTTAAGACCAAGATTATTCCTGATCCTAATATTGAAAAGTCTTTTTATTTAGGGAGAAAATTTTCAATCTTTACTGCAGAATTGTATGCTATTATTATGGCTTTGAATTGTGTTCTTGCATTAACATTAGATTTGTTCGGCATAGTGTTATGTGTAGAATCAAAGTCTGTTTTGTATGCGCTACAAAACTGGAATTGTTCAGTTAGAAGAGAAATAATTTTTGAAATCAAATATCTTTTACACTGTTTATTAATTAAAAATGTTACAGTTGATTTTCTGTGGGTTCCCTCTCATTGTGGAATAAAAGGTAATGAATATTATTAGCTGATAAACTAGCTAAAGATGATGCAAGTAAGCCTACTGAAGTTAATCATAACATGAGCCTCTCCTACTATGAATTGATATCAATAGTGGACAATTATTTTCTTAACAATGTACACAATAATATTTTGTCTAACTCCAGACATTTAACAAAAATTGTCTACAAGTTAAAATTAAATTCATGGAAAACTAAATTTTCTAAAGATGTCAAATGTGTATGCTCAAATGCTCTGACTGTAGAACATTTGATATTACATTGCCCATGTCTAAACAAATTATTCATAGAAAATAATATTAATACTGTTATCACACAGTACAATGATGTAAAAAACATATTAGCTGATAATGAATTGATGCTGACAATCGCATCTATTATATCGTGCACACAGACAGAAAAAGTTTTATAATTATTTTATTCGATGTATTTTAGATGTTTAAGTTAAGATGATGGTGCTTCATTAGGTTACATTGTTTAATCAATATAAGTTCTTATGGGTTTGTAGTTGCTGCTTTATTCTTTTCCTTCAATTTTGTTTTCTTTTTATCATTATTATTTATGATTTATTTATTTATTGGTATTCTCTTTTTCCACCTTATCATTTATATTATTTTGTTTCTTTGTTTTATAGTCTAAAATCACATAATTTGTGAACAGACTTTAAATAAATTGATTGAATTTAAGACCAAGACTTTTCACTCTGCATCCACTGATTTGTTAAGATTATTACTATCTCCCGAACGCTGCAATCTTTGGTCGAACTGATTGTAGGTTGGTTTTGGGTTGTTTTCATGCAGAGCAGTGTGTGTCCATGCAAATCATGTCTGTGGGCCATATTAGAAAGCCACAAAGGCTAAATGACATGGACTAGAGTCGTTTCTCCTTCACTACATGCAGGAGACCCGATTTGGTAATGGTGGTCATTGCCAAAGTTGTACTATAAGGGTATGATTTCTATTCCAACGTCCAGCTCATGCAGATTATGACCACATTCACATCTTTATTTCTTTCTTTGTCCCCTTCGTAGCAATTTAATGTTGAAGATTTCTTTGGCTGCTGTGAAGTGAAGGTAGGCAAATGTGTGGCTAGCTCTGAAAGAAAGAGAGAGAGAGAGAGAGAGAGAGAGAGAGAGAGAGAGAGAAGCAGGTGAAAGTGGAAGAGTTACCGTTTTTTATCCCCTATGTTAACACTCCTCCCCCCACCCAACCCTCCATCCCGCCGTATCTGTTAACAATCTCCTCTCTTCTTTTACCTGTTCGCGATGAACTCCGGCCTTTTCTGCTAGAAAATGTCAGTGTCCTGGACGACAAACAGACCCTCTCTGTGGCTAAAGTCTGCTTTGGGAATCCCTTGTGCTTTGTAAATCCCTCTGTCAACATTATGTGTCTCTCGCCTTATCTCGTTCACCCGCTTCTCCTTCTAGTTGTTTCCTGAAAGAGAAATACCGTCATGTAATATGTAATCGTGCAATTATATTTTGTCCTTTTCTGTTGTTGTCTGGGTCGCTCGAGTTAGATCCTGTACCGTTCAGCATCTCTTGAACTGGAAAATCGTTAAATACGAACGATGACAACAATGTCAATGTCAATTTTCAAGAACTGTGGTTTATTTTTCATGCTTTTATTTATTGAAGAGCGACACAAATGGCTGTACGTAATTCCTTTGATAGAATTAAGATTTGTTGAACTGAATTTAATTCAATGAAATATTAGAACGATTTTAAAATTCCAACTTTCAGTTACTTCAAACTTGGTTCAGTTAAACTGTTTTAATGTTCTTTTTTTATCGAGATGATAAGACAACAAAGCTGTTGAAAGAACAACAACAACAATAACAACAACAACAAATCCAATACAAAACCAAAATAGTACAACCAGTACTATAATTAATGCTACCGACGCATCATTACGTAAGACATAATGATGACAAATGAACCAACAGACAAATGAACCAACAGAAAATCTATAAGCGTTTTGGTTAAAATAATACAACTCCTTCTGCCCACTGATGGTAGCCTACATTGTTAGGCAAGAGGCCTCTCAAATCTTAACGTCAGTTGCGTAATTACATTAGAATAGACCTTGATTTTGGGAAGAGAGAGAGCGAGAGAGAGAGAGAGAGAAAGAGAGAGAGAGAGAGAGAGAGAGAGAGAGAGAGAGAGAGGGGGGGGGGGGGGGGCGGAAGAACATATCGAATACAAACATCTACAACATATGGAAATTAATGTACTTGAAGTATTGAGCATTTTGTATCTGTTTTTGTCTTAGATGATGGCGTCTGTCGCGATGAAGATGCACGCGATAATTACCAACGTTTTGGTTTGCGGAAGATCCATACAACGAGAGCGCTTAAGGCACGAGTACTACCCAGAATTGTAAAAAAAAACGATTTTTTAGAAAACTAGCTAAATGATACATCAATACACAGATAAATCTTTCTATTTTCCTGCCTAAGTCAAATTTTTAGTCTGCATCTCATAGAACTGTAGAAAATCGAGGTCAAAGTAGGTTGGTGTTGACAAACAAAGTCACTTTTATGCGGAATTTTCATGTTTGAAAGTGTCCTACTCATTCTCTTATTTGCGGTAAATAATAACTGGTCCCCCCGAGAACATTGCGATAGTGGGTTACTTCCCTTGTTTGCAAATGGCGTCCACCTTAGCAAAAGTGTTTTCATAATTATTGTTTTAGAGTTTTTCTAGTTTTTTTATAGGTATACCTGTGATTTTTTGCTGCATCATGCCATCTGACAAGAAAAGACGGGGAAAACGATCCATAAAACGTGTATTTCAGGGAAATAGGTACGGAAAGCAGCTGAGAATCGACAATGAAAGTGTTTCAAATGCAGGAGAATGTGATTCAAGTGATTCGGAACATTTTGTTGTATCAGAGGCTGCTTGTTCGGAAGGTCCATCGAAAGTCATTGCCACGCCCACATCTCGTTCTGAAATGAAACTTTCTAACCTGTATGATCTTCCTAATGATACAAGTAGTGAAAATAGTGCATCTGATGAAAGTAGTAGTGAGTCTGAAGCAGATGATACAGAGTTGGATCAAGAGTTAACAGGTTATAGACTGATAGATGTTGACATTCTCAACAACAACATCAGTTCGCAGCTGTCATGTAAATATTGTGGAGGTGATGTGAAGCTATATGAAGTGGAAAGGAAGGGACTTGGTACTAAGTAGTGGAACTATCAGTGGCAGTAGCAGTGTGCATATTTAATGATGGATGCAAACGCCTAGGAGACATTCTGAAAGCAATGGCCATTGACGTTGGACAGTATGCACAACGCTTCTTTGCGGATAAAGACACAGTGAGAATAATCACAGCCCAAAAACAGTCCCAGCTGTCCACAAAAGAGAGCAGAAAGAAGAGAAGGCAGAAGAAACTTGCTAGAGAAGAAGATCATGCAGTGAGAGAGAACTTTCCCTATCAGGCTGGTGGCCATTGACTTCAAACAGTAAGTTCCGCCTTAAAATTTGCACGCAATTTTTCTCCGAAAACGCCATATTTCAGAGGGTTTTTACATTATAACTTTTTTATTTTTGCAGATAGAGCATTGAAATTTGGCATGGAAATATAATTAGGCCAGTTCTGGATCCTGAACTAGGTTCAAGTGTGTAAGACATATGAGAGGTGAATAATACACTTTTTAATATGCAACTTTTTATTAATTTTTTTAAATAAATTGACCACCTAGGTATTTATACAATTTTCCATCCATACAGCTGTCTTTAGTTCAGGCTCCAGACAAACACATTTGAAGTATATATACCAAAAAGCAGGTCATAGGGATGTCTAGTGTGTACATTGTGATGTTAAAACTGACCCCCAGTTTTCGGAATGCTCAATAACACAACATTTTAAATAATTAATTATTTTCCACTGTTGGGTTAATTTATGCAAACGTATAACAATTTTCCACTAAATGTAGTATATTCCTGCATATTATTACCAAATATTAACAATATCCCTTGAAAAATAAGTGAATAGCAAAAATAATACATAATTCATACAGCGTTGGGTAGTACTCGTGCCTTAAGTCAAGTCACTAGAGAGTGTCAGCAGGGACGAAAAAAATTTTTTCGGTGGTGATTTCCTGGAAAATCCCCTGTCTGTACGCCTAAAGTGCTTACGTCACGAATTGCCGGCAACTTCCTTTCGTCCGCTGAGACAAATTTTCGTGGCTTCTCAGAGGTGTTTGACGAAAATCGACGGGCTCTTTTTCGGTGAGTATACACCTATTTATTTCAGTAATTCATGTCCGCAAATGTGGTGAAAAGGTGCATCAGATATATTTCTTTCAATAGATAATCTTCTTTTGCGTTTTAAGTGGTGCAAATAGATAGCTAAGGCCAGTTTCTAATGCATAGCGCACGCTTTGTTTTGAAGCGAGCGGCGCCATGTCTAAGTACCGTGCAAGACAAGGCCATTCGATCCGCGCTGTATTTGTTTGTTGAATAGACTTCCGAATTGATAAAAACAACCGCAGATATGGATTACAGTAATAAGCTGAACGTTGTGCATTGTTGCCTTCCAACACGGACATGTTGGTAGTTTTGGTCTATCATGTGTAGTCTTTAGGCCTATCTGTATTCCTTACATAGCATGCATGCATGAAGCATTTGGTTCTGGAGACACGTAGATCAGATATGTAGGCTACAAATTAATGACAAGATACCCATCAAGCCCTAAAAATAGTTGCTATTAAATGCAGTCAAGGCTTATCACAGTGAATTTCAATGGTGGGAATTTATGTTTAGATCAGTACTTTCTCAGTGAATATTAAGTAGGCCTATCATATTTATATCTAACCCTTTGCTTTAATTTATCCCTCTTATTGATTTGTTGCAATGGTTTATGACCCATGGATTAATGCATGACATGCGCATAGTACTCTTATGCATACATACATGTGTGTTATGAATCATTGAATGTGTATATATTGCACACATGTTGGATAAGGTTAGGATTAAATGTATCACACACAGTCATGAATGGTGTACAAGTGTTGTATGGTTATCCAAACCAATACTTTGCTTATGTCAGCTATACGTGCAACTCTGGCAAAATAAAAGAAACGGTTAATAATAAATAATTAAATAAATGAATGAATGAATAAAATGTAAAACTAAAAGACCTACTAGTACTACAGTACACTGCCACATATCCCAATATCCTAACTAGTACAACTATAGGCTACTCATGCACTACTTGATTTCAGAATTTTATTTTTTAACTTGCTGTGTAAGCCTTGTCTGGCACTTATTGCATCAAACCAAGGCAAAGATCTTCCCAAATTTAACTTTTAACTTCTGCTAAAAATATGAAGTATAGCTAACTAAATCAAGTTGTCACTTTTGACACAAAACACCTACACAAATATCTTACTGAAACCTATTTTTATTATTTTAATTATTCATTTATTATTATTATTTAGTTTTTTTTAATGTAGACTGTTCTACAATGGCCAATGCAGACATCGCCCAGCTTGCCATGGAAGGGGACCTGGATTTTTGGGACCTTGCTTTTGCTGGAGAGCAGATGCGACAAGGGGAGGAGAGGATTGACTTCCGTCGAGATTTCCACCTGGACACCTTCACAGAGGAGCAGTGCGTGCATCACTTTCGATTCAAGCCTGATGAACTACGCCGCCTCTTCAATCTACTGAGGCTTCCGCAACAAGTCAGGACAACGCATCGTGTCACAGCTCCAGGTAGGTGTCAATTCCACACAGCTCATGAAAATGCAGGGGTGAGAATTTTCAGGTCATACAAGGATTTCCAATTAATTAAAATTTCAATGGTTCTGTGTTAATGGACTTCTCTTTATTTTATTTTTTTTAAACGTTTTAATGAAAAATAATATTAACAGTGATTTTATATAGCACAATTACCCTTGCAGGCTAATTGCACTTAAAACGTCACACACACAAACATCTAGTATTCAGATGCCCAATTTTACTTAGGAAGTTATTGTTGTTATCGGTTTAATCAAGTTGACATATGGCTCAACATGCATGCAAACTTTACTCATATATATATGCATTCAGTCACACAAGGGGGGTAAAATCTTGCTTTGGAGGGTGAGGGACAGGGGTAGTTAGGTTTGGCAAGTACCAATACATTCACACAGGCTAAAGTTGTTTTTTTTTTGTTTTTTTTTTGCTTAAAGTGCTTGTGTTTGATGTATGTGTACATGCGAACCAAGTGTTAGTTATCCGATCAATCAAAATTAATCCTCCAGCATTTTAACTTTCCTGCACAAGCACAGTTCTTCTCTTTGCACAGCTCATGCACATAGAGCCCTAGGGAGGCTTACATGAACTTCGTGTCGCTTATAAATGCAGAAACACCTTGTTTTTCTTAATATACTTTTGGAACACTTGGAGAATAAAGATGTTAAAACTATGCTCTAAAAGTGCTGTACACAGTTTAGAAATTTAGCAAAAAAACTGATCTGGGATGAGTACAGAAGGGAAAGTGTAAGAAGAAGAATGGAGAGTACTTATGCACTCCTATTCTGGACCTGTCAAATACCATAGGAAGGTGGATGTGGCAGGATAGGAAGTTGATGGGTAGGGGTAAGCTATATGGATTTAAAATTATCACTTATCAACATAATCTGATGATTGTTTGTGACAAATTTTAAATATTGAAAAGATTGCGATAAATTTCTTCTGTGGTGACTGACACATTTCTTGTGTTTGTTTCAGGATTGGAAGTCCTATGTATTGTTCTGAGAAGGCTGGCCTACCCCAAACGCTACGCTGACCTCCAAGAATTTTTTAGCCGCCCGAGGAACGAGTTGCTACCTTTATTTTATTTTGGTGTTAATCACATTTTAGACAATTTTAGCGACCGTTTATCTTCTTTTGAGTCGCCATGGCTCACTGTAGACAAACTCATGGAGTATTGTGAAGCTATTCGCAACAAGGGTGCAGCACTTCCACTGTGTTGGGGTTTTATAGATGGAACCGTTAGGCCCATGTGTCGTCCTGGGCAAAATCAGAGGCTAGTATATAATGGACACAAAAAGGTTCATGCTTTGAAGTACCAGTCTGTTGTTGCACCTAATGGGCTGATCGTGCACCTGTCAGGGCCAATTGCTGGGCGGCGTCATGACGCTGCCTTGCTAAATGAAAGTGGCCTGTTGGCTCACATGGAGCAGAACTACTATGCTCCAGACGGTAGGCCCTTGTGTTTGTATGGCGATGCAGCGTACCCTCTTAGGCCCCATCTGCGTCGTCCTCATCGTCCCCCTCTAACTCCTGAACAAGACGCATTCAACACTAACATGAGCCGAGTTCGAGGAGCGGTTGAGTGGCAGTTTGGGAAAGTTGTCTCCTTGTGGGCTTTTTTAGATTTCCCTAAAAATTTGAAGCTGTATCTGTCACCAGTTGCAAAGTTGTATCGACTTGGTGCACTGCTGACTAACTGTCATGCTTGCATCAATGGCAATCAAACTTCAAAGGCTTTCGCAGTTCAACCCCCCACGTTGGAACAGTATCTGAGTTAAAGCATGTCAATATTCAATTCAAGACTGCAAAATCTTAGTACCCTGTGCCTTTTATATGATAATGTTCAAAATTGAAAGAATGATAAAAGTGTAGCAAACTTTGGGAAACTAAAGATTGTTTCTTTCAAAGACGGAAATCCAGAAGAGTCAGGATCTTTTTCACCCCTGATGAATCTCTTAATTCAATAACGTTCCCATACTGCCGCTTGACTATTTTGTTTGATGTGTTAATTTTAATTCTGTTAAAATAGTGTATTGTTTAATTGCTTTTCATGGCTTACAAGGTCAACCCAATAACAAGAGAATATATTTTATGCCTTTTGCGTAATTCTATTATTTCTAAACAGATATGCCGCTCAACATTTTTTTCCCCAAGTAGGCCTACTTTAGGCCACTATGTCTGACATGTCTAGTAGACTGCAAAGGATTAAGTGAATGGTCATCTATTTTTATTCTGCTAGATACATAGATTTGTATTGCTTTGGGTGTACAGCAGACTACAAAGTCCAGTCAGGATTGCAACTCATTTATGCCTTGAAAGTGATCAAAAATCATTCTGTTTGAATAATTCTGTTTAGAAGTTTGCATTACCTACAGAAATAGTCACAGTTTGTTAACCTTTTCAGAATATAAATGTGTCCGTACAGATGATTATTATTATGATTAAAAGCTAAAATGTACCTTGGCTGATATTTCTTAGCATGAATCAGTTTGTGTCAATTATCATACTGCCTCTGCATTAATTAACGTGTGTGCATGTCTCATTTCATGATCTCTTTATCAGGGATAGATAGATAGTTATGGTTTATAGTGTCCAGCCGACCATGAAAGGCCATATCAGGACCTCCCAACAAGAAACTTCAGCTAGTTATGCCAAAATAGTAGCTAAAAACTCAAAACAATTGTTAAAAGCCGAATATGACTTCAAACACAAAGTACACTTCACTTATAACTTACATTTTTTTTTTACCAGGGGAAAAAAATTTATTTTATGTATTGTTGCCATTTTTGAAGCACCAACACAGTGGAAAATGCACGCTTGTTGTGATAGATTTACATTGCTTTGAGAGTTTAGCAGCATAAAAAGATAAACACATGGTGAAACCCTACACTTCACTTAGAACTATTAAAAAAAAATTATTATTTATTAACATTTAATGTCTTTCTAGTAGTTAAAAATCTGTGTGCATGGCACACACCATGAAAGGCAATATCAGGACCTCGGAACAAGAAACTTCAGCCAGTTATGCCAAAATAGTAGGTAAAAATTCAAAACAATTGTTAAAAGCTGAATATGACTTCAAACGCAAAGTAAAAATCTGTGTGTAAAAAGGTCTTTCAGAGTACTTGAGTTAAAATACTTTTCATGGTAATGGATTAATTCTGTACAATCGAGTAGAATGTGTTTAACAGTCTGATGTCCAGGACATCACAAGCATTACACCATGGAGGGTCAGAAGTGTCAAAAATATGACTGAGTGAGTTTAGTTTGTCCAGTACGCAGATGCGTTAAAAATTGAGCAGAATTAGTCGCTTGTTGTGATAGATTTACATTGCTTTGAGGGTCCAGCAGACTACAGAGAGCAGAATTAGTCACTTTTTGTGCGTCACTTTTACTGCTTTGTGTAAATGAATAAGACTGTGCATTGCTTGAAGGCCCCAAAGAGAATCAAATCAATAACTGTGTTTTATTTTCATGTATGCATATGGTACGCATGTTTGCTGTCAGTGAAGCACCAACCTTGTTGTAAGCATCCTACACAACTCCAGTCAATTGAGCTGGTTTGTTGTTTATATGCATGAGATTAAAAATACATTGCTGATATAAAGTCAGCTTGACAATTTGACATGAATGAGAACCATTTTGGTCCGTTGACAATTGCATATGTTTAATGGAAAAGAATCTTGGATATGGTAACTTGTGTTGTGTGCTAGGACAACTTGTGCACACTTACGTTTGTGTGCGCACACATATTGACATACACATATTTACACACAGAGGGAAATTTTAAAGTGGCGCTGTTGGTCTTCATGAATACTTTGCCACTGCTTCTATTAAACTTCTGTGCACACTTGTGTGCTATTTGTGGTGGCATGGTTGTGTCTTTGTGGCTATGAAGCAATTGTGTAAAGAACTACATGTATTTGTGAAATATTTGTTAATGTAGTTGTAGTGGTTTCAGCCTTGTCAGTGATGAAGTATTCATTCATCTGTGCATCTTTAAAAATGTGTGTTTAAAGAGTGTTTGCTCAAAGTTCTACATGTTTTGCAACTCATTTGACAAACTGAGCAGGCAGCTTACACAAATATTTACACAGATGTATTGATTTTATTAGGTTTTAAGTAAGTGTTATGCCTAGTTTACTTTTCACCCTGTAAGGCTTTTTGTTTGTAATTTGTAATGGGCAAAATATATGTATTCTTAATGGCTTTGATTTAATTTGGAAACAAGGAAACTCAACAGAAATGTTAACACAAAAATCACACTGAAACGGACTTTTTAGGTGACATACATATACATTTGGAGATGTTTCTTTCTTGTCTAGTGTGCTTAACTTCAGAACAAACTAACGAAAGTTGTCAATTCTGTTGTTCATTATTGTTTGCATTTTGTTTAATTTCACTTCATAACTGTTCTTAGACACAAGATCATATTTTTTGTGGAGGTTCAAATCTTTAGTGTAGCGTTGTAGGATTTAACTGAAACAACCAACCGATCTCCTGTGTATTTGGACTCTTACGTTGATCTGCAGCTTCAGCTTCTTCCTTGCAGTGCAGATTACATTGTTAGTGTCCGTTTTTTTGTTTCCCACAAAAATTGCTGTTCTGAAAGGAGTTGGCCTGCTTGTTTAAAACTTTCAATAATGCAATTTTAAGACAACTAAACATATCTAATTTACTTTAATTTTCTTTGTTTATATGTTAAAAATGTGCTTTTCGTATCAGAAAGCACCTGTAGGCTGTTGGCCATGCTGCCATTTAAAATGTGTGCCATTAAAATGTAAATTTAGAAATATATGAATTATTTCTTGTATCTTTTGTACTTGTGTTTTCTCTCTCTCTCTCTCTCTCTCTCTCTCTCTCTCTCTCTCTCTCTCTCTCTCTCTCTCTCTCTCTCTCTCTCTCTCTCTCTCTCTCTCTCTCTCTCTCGTTGTGCATTGTATATCTTGTTAACAAATACATAATGTACATGTATTAATGTACACACACTTAACAGTTCCAACCCGCCTCTTTTTTTTTCCTTGAAAACTTTAATAACACATAACAAATGAACCCCATTGCACCACCTTACTTTTCTTCCCTACTTGCTCTACAGATCTCTCAGTCTATATTTTAATTCCAACTCCCTCCTCCTCAGTTATAGCTGTAAGTTTATGCATGAATCAAATCAAATTGACTTGTCACAACAAACGTGCATGGTTATAACAGCATTTTTATTTTATTTTTTAAGTTGAAAATAAATGGGTTTACCTTTAATTCACGTGAGAAATGTCGAAAGTAGAAAGGGAATGAACTCTATTCGTCCTAAAACCGGAGACGAAAGTAGTTGTCGACCCCAAAGTTCATTATGACGGATATGACGTCGCTCACATTGGAAAACCCTGGGGCCCGTTGTCTAAGGCGGACGCACGCCAACGCTCGCTGGCGTTCGGCTTGGAAACGATACGCACGCCGCGGGCGTGCGCGTGCTTTGCCGAACGGTGGCCGAAGGTAGTTTGCGGAGTGCACCAAGATGGCGGCGGGAGTAGTAGGATTTAGATTTGTGGACGATAGTTTTGTTAATTTCTTCGTTTCTGAGCAAGAACTTCGAAATGTACAAAGTGGTAAGTAACTTTGCTTATTTGATATGCTAAAAATGTATAGATTGTGTTACCACAATTTGCGAATAACCAGCGAAATCTAATGGAAACTCCGAAGCCGAAGCAGAGAATCACAGGCTGTGCATGTGATTGTGAAGTTTCGTCGTATACATACGTATGTAGGCGGCATACGGGTTTACAAAGACGAAAGAAAAGACTTCAGGGCCTGTGAGAGAATGGGGGTTCTAAAACGTGTTACCAGAGATGCCAACCTGCAGACAAATCTGTCCGTAAGAAATTTATAAGTTGTCAGTATATTTAAAATTTTGTCCGTAGACAAAAGGGAGCAAAAGTCCAGGATTGAGATTTCTTACTAAAAATATAGTCCATACCTGAAGGAGTCAATGGTGAACGATCGTTCTTCATTTTGACGTCAAGGACGGATCGATAAACCATGTCAAAGAATAGAAAATTGACGATAAATGACGTAACGATTAGCGGTTTCCGTTACACTTTTTTGTGACATCGTAAACAGCGTGTTCTGTATTTGTCGACCTGCACAGGCATGCCTACCCTCAATTTGAAGTTTCCATACGATATGCAGTAAGTTAAACTAAAGCAAGCTTCAATAATTGAAGCTATCAAATAGATTTATTACATTATAAGATCGTTATATAATATGCTGCATTATTTTATACTGTGACAGTGCCTAAGTGTAATCATTCTGAAACGTGTAACAGTCCTTTTGCCATAATCATCAGCTGCAAATATATATTCTTGTAAAAATTATTCTCGCCGTAAGAAAAATGACTTCAGCGTAAATCTGTACAAAACTATTTGCCACCGGAAAATAATACGGCTAAACTGCGAGAGTTGGTATCTCTGCATCGTGTAACGGCATGAACACACACCTTTTCTATATAGTAATGGAATAATTTGGAAAGTTTAATTTGGTTATATGAAATATCTTTAGAAATAATTGCCACGAGACATATGAATAATACGTCTGCTCATTAGACGATACTTTCAGTTTTAACTAATATTATGTCGTATATATTATGTATTTTTTGTAGCTGTTGAATGTGTTCATCATTTGTTGCTGGTGTCTCATTTTATTTGTTCCTATTTTCAGAGCAGGGCAGCTTGTTTGCCCAAGGGATGTTGGGGAGGAAAGCGACTGAATTGGGCCTGACCTGCCCCACAGGACTCAGGGAAGTTGTCATTGGAGGAGTAGACGGGGCACCATGTGGGGTGCTACTTCAAAAACAGACTACGCCTGAAATTGATCAAGGTCAGGCGGAAGAAGACAATGACAGGAGAGAGGAGGACAGATCGTGCTGTGTGTATATTTTTGACATCAGTTTACTTTGCATTATAGTAATTGTTGGTTAGTTTTGTTTCTGGTTGTGTACTATTCAACAAAAGATTAGAGGAAGCCGACTAATGGAAACTTCCATTCTTCTTTAGTTTTGGTAACCACTTCATAGCGCAGTGAAGCTGCAGCATTTTGGGGCAAGAAACTAAGGTCTGATCATAAAAGCAGAGAAGAAGAAAAAACAATGATAATGTTGATAGGCCACTAATGATGATGATGATGATGATGATGATGATGATGATGATGATGATGATGATGATATGATTATTATGTATGCGCCTAATTTAGACTTAGAGTACAGATAAAGGTAACTATAAAACAAATTGAGGAAAAATCATGAACTATTAACAGTAACCGTATATAAAAACTAATGACTCTTAACACACACACATATACACTCACACACACACTCACTCTCACGCACACACTCACTCTCACGCACATACTCCCATGTGAACTATGCCTTTGTAGATCTGTTTCATCGACTTTAATCAACGTTTTCGCCACAAAAGTTTTTTTTTACTTTTTACATTTAAATTTAGCAATTTGCTGCTTGCACTGTAATGTTTTTTTTGTTTTTGTTTTAATCATGTGACACATTGAAATACCTGGTGGCGTTAGTACTTGATAAGTTATTTTGTCTTGTAACAAGTAGTGTGTTTTACTATTACAAACAAAATTTACTTATGATATGCACCAGTTCGATTATAAATGTATTTCTTATTTACATTCGACTAAAATCAGTATTGTAATAGTTCTTTGTTATTGGTTTTAGTTTGGTTTCCGGATGTAGGGGTGTCGGATAGTGCAGTGGTTGGAGCACTCGCTACTGTGTCGAAAGTGAAGCACCGTCCGGTGCGGTTAGCACTTGGATGGGTGACCGCTAAGGTGTGAAGCGACAAACAACAACGCCCCCAGTTGACTCAACTGTGATTGAGTACCTACTCTCTTGAGGGTGGGGAAGGTAAAGCAGCGAGGGAGAGAGTTGGGCATCACCCTCATTACGCTGGCCCAAGATAAGTGTGATCTCCAACATCGCGCTCCCCTACGGCCACAAGGCTATGGGACTACCTTTACCTTTTTTTTTTTTCCGGATGTTGAGTTACAGTTTGACCTTCAAGCAAAGAGGGTATAATACTCTCTTTACTTGAAGTGAGAAAAATCGACAAATAAACTTATATTTGCTTGTTATTTTACGTAATATTAGTTTGCCATTTTATTTTCTACAGCTGTCAGCAGCAACTGGCCTCATGCTGCTGTACTCCTACTTGTGGAGCTTTGGGTCGAGCACAAACCCCATTTTGCCAACCCAACTATGAAAAAGATGGAGGTTTGGAAAAAAATCGCCACCAGGCTCCAAGCCTATGGATATAATTTTAATGCAGACAGCTGTGACAAAAAATGGCGATCACTAAAGAACAGGTGAAAAATACAAAGCATAGTTGTGCTGTCTTGCATTCTGTACTTTTTATTAATCAGTGTCGGCCGTAGAACGTTTCTAAATTGGAGAGATCACTTTTTTAATCACATTGTTGTTACTTAGTGGGCTCACAATTGTACAGTAGGCTGGATTGCTTATTTTTGGTGTGGGGGCTGGGGAGAGGGGGATCATTGTGTTCATGAGATGTCTCAGAATAATAATATTTTCTCTTTTTTATTTTATGTCATGGTGGCCTAAGTCTCAGAATCCAATGAGGAATTTATAATAGTCTTGGTTACAGTTCTAACTTGACAGACTATATGTATGTGTGAAATACTAAAATCTGTACTTATTAGTAATATACTGCATTCCTATATAAAATCTAGAAGCATTTATGTTTTTCACCTTTTCAAACCAATAGTGATTGTGCACTAATTATTTTCTTATAAAATTCACTGCACTAAGTAAAACTGTATCACCCAAATCGAACTTCAATAATGTATCTATTCATCTATTGATTAGGCTTGTAACTGTTTTATTTTTTTTAGACACAAGATCATCAGAGATGCCAGCAAGGCTTCTGGGGCTGGCCGCCGTAAGTGGGAGTTTTTTGATGTGATGGACTCAGCATTGGAGGGGGATCCTGCTGTAGAGCCTGTCTGTCAAGTATCTTCACTTGCAGGAGGTAAGGTATTTTACCTCCATATGGTTATGGTTCTGAGCAAGAATTATTAGTGCTTCATTTATTTATTTACTGTATGCAGTTCAATTCAATCAGTGTTGACCATTGTGTGTGTATTTTTATGCCTATTATTTGGGGCTCAATTTGATAACCTCTGGATTGCGAACGACACACACACCACCATCACAAGCGAAGTGCATTCTCCTAGGTTGGTTTAAATTATTCAGGGATTTTTAAAAATCGCTTGTTCAAATTTTCATTAGTTCACCTGGCAAGAACATTTTTAGGCGTTATAATGAGAACATTGTACCAGTTTTACAGCAACCTTTCTTTAATGAGACATTGTACAAGTTTTAAAGCATTTCTTTGTAAACTTTTAAGTAAAAATTATGCAGTAGGCTGCTAATAAAATCAGGGCTTCTAGATTTTGTGACAGGCGAGTGAAGTTTGAAAGCTAATGGTCCGATGAACGAGTGGATAGTTAGAAGATTGTGCACAGCTGGTGGTGTTAAAGGGTCACAGACAGTAACAAACTGGTTGAATTATGGATCACAGACAGTAACAAACTCTGGTTGAAAGGGTCACAGACAGTAACAAACTCTGGTTGAAATGCGTCTCTTATAAGATTGCTTGTTTAGTATTTATAGTGCGTTGACTATTGTTTTTAGTGGGCCAGTGTGTTGGACACCCTTTTTGTTCTTTGTGATGTATTATGTTATTTACATTCTCGTAATGTATGACCATTTCTTTTTTTCAGTGCGAGAGAGAAGACCTGCATCCTCTGTGGGTTTTGATTCTAATCCTGACTCTTCTCGCTCTTGCTCCAGCCCTGCTCCTGCCATTCCCTCTTCTTCCACCGCTGCTTCTGCAACGTCCTCTCGCTCTACCCCTTCTCCTGTCACTCTCTCCACTCCCACACAACCACCACAAGCAAAACGGAGGAGGGCCAGTACAAGAGAGGAGCCACCTCAGTGGTTCAGAGAGTATGTGACTGAAACGGGGGATAAACTTGACCGCCTCATCAACCTGGCCGAAGAATCATCTAAACAGTATGCTGAGAGGAATGTATTATTAAAAGAGCTCATTGAGACCTTAAAGAAGTGAAGAAAACATGAGATATGTGCTTGAGTGTGATAAAAAGGGGGAATACTGTGAGCATGAGTGAAGGAGCGCAGGAAAGTATTTTGATTATACGTGGAGAGAAAGGGACATTTATTTTGTAAAAAACTGAAGTGTAACAGTTTTCAATTATTATTATTTGAATAGTACTTGCCTTATCAAAACAGAGTACTAGGCGCTTATGTAAATAATGAAACTTTTATCTATAAACGCTGTACATGCCATCCAGGCATGTTGTTTTACTAAGTTCATGTAAACTGCAAAAGAGTATTTTGGAGAAACTGTTCTGTCCTATGTTTCTGTGGATCCATGGTTTGTTTCCCAGTCCTGTGTTTAATGATATGTGTATTCTTGTTTGTTGTGTGTTTTGTTTACGTTTTACAATGTATGTAACTGACTTGACGATCATCTTCTTTCATTGACCCTTGCCCTCGTTTGACTTTGACTCTGACTTGACTTACTTGTTTGGATGTGTTTATTTCGTCCCCCTTGTGTGTGTCTCAATGTCAGTTTGTTTTGTAGTTTTCTCCTTATTCTTTGCGATTGTTGGAAAAGGTTCTATTGTAATGTATTTACTCTTTTGATTGATTTTTAGTAGTCTTAGAAGATTAATATTATTAGGGGTAGTTTTTGGGTACTACGTCATGCACGCTTCAGTTTCGGCTATTTCGTAAATAATGTTCACTGTTTTAATCCCTAAGCCTATATAACTGGCTCGCTGTTCACATTTCTGATTAGTATTGGTCTGTAGGCTAGAGAAAGGAAGATCGAGTCGTTTTGTGACTTAGTGAACGAAAAGTAATTTTGTAAAAGAAAAGTTGAACCGGTCTGTTTTTAATGTTCATGGATCAAGTGCCTTGTCTTTGGTGGAAGAACCTCGTTTTACATTCTTTTGTTATCCGCTTGGATCATAAGGTACGATACATTCGCCATGTTTTCTTACATTTGTTGTTACACGTTTTTCAGTTTTTGATGTTAGTTGTTGCATTATACTTTTCATCGTGAGCATTTTGTGGGAGGATTTGGCTGATGTAGCCTGAGCTATTATTGGGTTATATTAATTGTTTAGCTTATGCTTGTCTTGTTCGTAGTTGCAGCCAAGTTAAAGTGGGCTTATACTTTCATAACTGTGTTGGAAAGAAGCATCGTTTATAAATATCTCGCGTGTTTGTAAGGCAACCAACTCGGTGGGAGTTATTAGGTTATGCTGAATTTTGAGGAGTATTTTTCAGTATTGTCTAAAGATAACGAACGCAACTTGATTTGTCTCGCTACACTGAAATTCGCGATTGAGTTTTCAGCGTGTATTGTCTGATTATTTATAATTGTTTTGCATTAGGAGACATTGCGCCCAAGTTCGCATTTTCTGCATAAGGTTTCGTTAAAGCTGGTAAATATATTTGTCAGTTTCTAGTTTTCTGTGCGGTTCATGGGAGATAACCTACTGTGGGCTTTTTGGATTATTGTGTTGCACTGTTATATTATGAATTTGCATATTGTTTATAATGGTTCTTGTTCTCTGTCCTTTTTGTCCTAGTCTTTTACCACATACATACCCACCCACTTATGATGTTGAAGTCCTAACCTAGTCCCTTAATTTGAGAAAACGTAAACAGTTGAGTCATCTAAATAAAAATTTTATATGTATGTGTTTTGTTGATAATTTATAATGATGTTTGTATTCTATTTTGTTTTTGTAAACGGGGGTTCGATAAGTTGGGGTGAAGCCTCAGCCGTCCCCTGCGTGGGATGTCTTTATTGTAAAGTGACTGGCTGGTGGAGGGCATTCAGTTTTCCCACTAGGGTTGTTTCAGCAGATCTTTTATGCGGATTGGAGGTTGTCCGGTCCTGATTTGGCTCGGAAGAGTCCGCTGGACCTAAAGCAACAATTATGTTATGTAATGTTTATGTTTAAATGTGTGCTAGTCTCAAATGTGTGACCCATCAGATTGTTGTGTGTATGTGTGTATGGCAGTGAACGTTTTCCAAAATGTATTTCTGTTTATGAATAAACTTCTGTCTTTTTTAAACGTAACAAAGAGTGTATTGCCTTAATCTTGATTTTTACGTGGTGGTATGATTTATTTCTGTGCTCTCCTAATGTGTTAGTGCCAGCTAAGCTACACATGTACATGCAATCCTACAAACACTCAAAACGAACATCCTTCTACACATGTTGGACACACTATGAAAGTGCAAGAAAAGACCAGTATAACAGAGCATGAAAAACGGTAACTGGCAGCAGTTGCAAAATTAATTAAAACAAAGATAAGAATAATAATGATTGTATTAGTTTTTATTATGTAATGATATACTGGCGTACTCACACTTGCATGCACCAATTATTATACATCAACATATTCGTAACTGTTCAGAATACAGGATTCATATACTATATAGGCAAATGACAAACCATGTACGGAATATTTCGCAATGATGGAAAAACACCACACGTTCTGAACTCACCCACAAGTACCTTTGTTAAATATGCTAGTAACTCGGGGAAGGGAAGGTGGGGTGGGAGTGGGTGTGAAGGAGGAGGAGAAGCAGGCTAGCAGATGGAAACAATCTAAAAATAAACTTCTGTACTATCTATCTCTTCAGATTCCTGCGCTTCGTATTCATTTGAAGAAAAAGCCCATGGTAGCATTCTGTATTATTATTATTATTATTATTATTATTATTATTATTATTATTATTATTATTATTAACATGCATGCATGCACATGAACATCTATCTAACATACAGACTCCAGGGTACACACACATACCCCTACCATTCTGCACATGATATTAGATGCACAATAAAGCATTGCATAAAAAATGGCATGTGCCATTGCATAAGAAATATAACAAGACACCTGCAGTTTACAAATAATATTAATAACACATACTACTACCACTACTACTATGTAGATGTCTATAATGTAAATCTGCTAATGATACCCACAAATGTGCCTTGCTATTATTACACAATCTGCAATCCTAACTCGCTACAAAAAGAAAAAAAACTATGGATGAAAAGGTAGATCTGAATTGACTTGAAAAAAAAAAACCACAATTACTGAATGAGATGCTCCGAGGATGTGCAAGACAAGCAGGACCTTTAACCCACTAGCATGGCAGCAATGTCATGCCGCTTGTCCTCACCACTTTGCTCACCATCTTCTTCGCATACATTTTCTGCTTGTTCTTCCAAGCTGTCTATGTCATCTGCATCCACACCTTGCTGCTGAATGACAAAGTTAAGTAGAATGCAGACTGAAAAAATAACTAGGGGAATTTCCTCCACATTGGTCATGTCCAAAAAGCGCAGTCGTCGCCACTTGCCTTTCAACAGTCCAATGGATCGTTCCACTTTAACCCTTGTGGAAGAATGTCGGGAATTGAAGGTCTTCTCCAACGCTGACAGGTGACCATTGTCACGGAAGGGCACCATCATGTG
>CM072519.1:69757190-69799690 GCA_036898135.1 Oncomelania hupensis
AAACCTTCACTGCCTCTATGTGCATTTTAAAATCCTCCTCCTCTCCCCCACCCCACTTACCTCACCCCCTTTCTGTAGCGGTCTGTTGCGGCAAATGGCGCTCCAAGGTGCTGTCACTTTGCCTCATTTTTAAAACAACTATCCTCGATTTTCATGTTAACAAATATGATATTGGTTATTTATTCCCTCCCCCATTGCTGTTTAATGTAGGCCTATAGTGCATGTGAAAACGTGTGAATGAGCGCTGGGAGTAAACTTCAAATTTAGTTGTGCACTATACAAGTTATATTATTATTATTATTATTATTATTATTTTATATTATTATTATTATTATTATTATTATTATTATTATTATTATTATTATTATTATTATTATTATTATTATTATTATTATTATTATTATTATTATTATTATTATTGTTGTTGTTGTTGTTTTTTTGTTGTTGTTTTTTTACAATTACTACGAAACACTTACCTCAGCAGTTGCGAACTACATTCTAATACTTAAAACCAACAGTAGGCTACGTGCATTTGATTCCTTCTTTATTTATTGGTATGTATGAACGGCGGCATCAACCATATTTTGATACGACATATTACGGCTGAATTTTTTAACAAGACTATGAAACTGATCACCCTGTACTGCAGTTCAGCTTCGTAAAATGCCGAGAGATTACTGAAAGGAGAAGAAGAAGAAGAAGAAGAAGAAGAAGAAGAAGAAGAAGAAGAAGAAGAAGAAGAAGAAGAAGAAGAAGAAGAAGAAGAAATAGAAGAAATAGAAGAAATAGAAGAAGAAGAAGAAGAAGAAGAAGAAGAAGAAGAAGAAGAAGAAGAAGAAGAAGAAGAAGAAGAAGAAGAAGAAGAAGAAGAAGGGGGAGGAGGAGGAGGAGAAGAAGAAGAAGAAGAAGAAGAAGAAGAAGAAGAAGAAGAAGAAGAAGAAGAAGAAGAAGAAGAAGAAGAAGAAGAAGAAGAAGAAGAGACAACAGATAACAGAACTTTATTTCGTCAGGTGACAAACACGAGGAATACATTTTGATGTTTGCACACATATTTATACTAAACACAATAACAAAGCCAACCACACCTTCGCGCAACCATCTTCTTGAAGAAGAAGAAGAAGAAGAAGAAGAAGAAGAAGAAGAAGAAGAAGAAGAAGAAGAAGAAGAAGAAGAAGAAGAAGAAGGGGGAGGAGGAGGAGGAGAAGAAGAAGAAGAAGAAGAAGAAGAAGAAGAAGAAGAAGAAGAAGAAGAAGAAGAAGAAGAAGAAGAAGAAGAAGAAGAGACAACAGATAACAGAACTTTATTTCGTCAGGTGACAAACACGAGGAATACATTTTGATGTTTGCACACATATTTATACTAAACACAATAACAAAGCCAACCACACCTTCGCGCAACCATCTTCTTGAAGAAGAAGAAGAAGAAGAAGAAGAAGAAGAAGAAGAAGAAGAAGAAGAAGAAGAAGAAGAAGAAGTAGTAGAAGAAGAAGAAGACATTAACGAACTGTCCATCAAGGAGGAGAGAAGAAAAAACTGTCTAGCAAGGAGGAGAGAAGAAAAAAGAAGAAAACCAATCCCTCTGAGGAAGCGCCATCTTTGATCTGTGATAGAGTGCCTGCCACCTTCGTTGACTTCGGGGTTGAAGAGTACCTGGCAGGACCGATCACTCAAAGCAGAGTCACGTCTAGGTTTACCCACTGCGCATGCTGTTTCACTAATGGCTCCGTTCCGCTCTGGCAGACGAGCCCAAGTTCCCAGGACCAGCGTAATTACAGCCTCTCTATAGTTTGGGCCTGCCCTTGTTTAGGGGTACACAGGAATTCTTTTAGTCTAGCCCCAGCTCTGTACTTTTCCTAGCCTAGCCGTGTACGCCTCTGTCATTTACTCTGCATAAACACTGACAGGCTGTAGGTGAGGTCAGCTACATTGATACAGGTAGAAAGAGAGACTTGGGTAGCAGATAGGTTGAAAGAAAGAAAGAAAGAAAGAAAGATAGATAGATAGATAGATAGATAGATAGATAGATAGATAGATAGATAGATAGATAGATAGATAGATAGATAGATAGATAGATAGATAGATAGATAGATAGATAGATAGATAGATAGATAGATAGATAGATAGATAGATAGATAGATAGATAGATAGATAGATAGATAGATAGATAGATAGATAGATAGATAGATAGATAGATAGATAGATAGATAGATAGATAGATAGATAGATAGATAGATAGATAGATAGATAGATAGATAGATAGATAGATAGATAGATAGATAGATAGATAGATAGATAGATAGATAGATAGATAGATAGATAGATAGATAGATAGATAGATAGATAGATAGATAGATAGATAGATAGATAGATAGATAGATAGATAGATAGATAGATAGATAGATAGATAGATAGATAGATAGATAGATAGATAGATAGATAGATAGATAGATAGATAGATGGATGGATGGATGGATGGATAGACAAACACACTGGTAAAATAGATAGCTAGGCCTTTAAAAAAATGTAACAGTAAACTAGAGGAAAGACGAACAAATACATATAATTTGCATTTGCCTTGTCTCTGCTGTTTGTAGCCGTGACAACAATCTTTTTATTTTGAATGTGTGACCTCGCTACATCGACGTTTTCTAGCAACCACGACACTGGTTGCTGTGTCAATGTAGTTTCAATATAGGCTTGATAGCTTTTCCACCACAGTTGTGAAACGGTAAGACAGCCTATGGTTGACAGATCTCTGACGCGCAGTCAGCCTCAATGTCGTCTGTAAGTGAAAACTGGCCTATTCGGGTGAATTGCATGCAAGTCGTCATCCCATATGCCTCCCTCTACTCTCTATCCTCCTGCTGCTGCTCCTCCTCCTCTTCCTCCTCCTCCTCCTCATCCTCCTCCTCCTCATCATCATCATCATCATCATCATCAACATCAACATGGCGTCTCCTGATCTGGCAGGTCCTGGTGACCGCTGTAAGGTGGTGGCGGTAACGGGGAAAGCTGCAGTCACAGCACGCCAAGCGACAGGAAGACAAATAACGGACGACGCATTACGCATGCGCTGCTAGGACCTGATGGGTAATGAGAAGGGGAGGTAATCAACCGAGAACAAGAGCTGGTAGCGTTCCTTGAATTCATTGTGTTAGCTAGGGCTGAGAGAGTGTCTCACGGGGAAATAACGGAGAAGGTTAGTTAGATAGATATACCTATGTTGAAGTGAAAGAGATCACTGGATCTGAGGTGCCCGAATACATAAAATAAGGTTTTACTCTTCAAGGACCAGGATATCGACGGTGTTTGTTTAGTTTTCGTGGCAATGAGTTTAAATGGGAAATCGTACTGTTGCCCCAGTAACAGATCAAATAATGGACAATGGTTGCTCAAACAATTCGCTAAACTTTGGATTAAAGACGTCTTTTTCTTGTTATGTAACCAAACCACTGTGCATATTGTACATGCTTCACTGCGGTGCAAGTTTTCCAAACACAATATTAATAGGCACATAAAGCAATGAAATCATCCATTTAAACTATAGTCATCAACACAGTACTTTTGAATAAGGTTATTTTGGGGGTTTGATCTTATTCTTCACCACTCACTGTGAATTTAAAAAAAGGGTTTCCAATGTTGAAATGTTGGGAGCCTGTAAACAGAATTTAATTTTATCCTGCTAAAAGAGCTGGGAGAATAAAGCAAGCATGAACAGTACATTCTCTATGCCCAGGTCAAGGCGAAGAACACTAGCTGCACTTCTTTGGCTCCGAGGACTGTGAAGCCGCCCTGTCTGACCGACCACACCCGCTTCACCACACAACGGCCCGTCCTCATGGCTCGACTGGTCTTCTGCCCAGTTCTTAGTCCTTCTTTCCTCTGTCCACAATCTCTCTGTCTGTCTGTCTGTCTGACTCTGTCTCTTTCCATTACCCAACCCCCTCCTCTCTCTCCTCCACCCATCGCTTTTTCTCTCCCCCCCCCCACTCTCTCCTTTGGCTCTGTCACGCTCTCTTCTCCCACTCACCCTCCTCTATCCACACAATCCATATCACCTTGTTATGCGTAGTAAAAAGCGACAGGTAACGGTGTATTCACCTGGGTAAATCAGATGCGGCCCCGACGCTGAGACACAGGTGTACCTTACCCGGTCATCGAGTAATGGGAACCCACGGAGAAAAAAAAGGGTCGTAGTGAGGGTTGGTCGCTTGAGGCGAAGGCTGGGATTGCAATAGAGCAGGGAGAAGGATGTTGCGTAGGGTAGGGAGAAATGGCGGATCACCATACGCCAGATTGCATCAAGTGAGGGCCAGCGTAGTTTCCAGCCAACAAAGAGTGGTTCAAAGAAACGTAACTTCCTTTACACCATTGCTTCTCGTGAGCGAGCTCAACTGACTTAAAAACATATACCAAGACATAGGACTATGTGTCAGACGACGGGCTATCAAGGGCAACTCTCGTCACTGTGGGATAAAATCAGAGATCATTAATTCCATTCCACTACTGTAAGGACCACAACGTGATTTGTTTGAGGTCAATGCAGTACTATGCACACAAGTTATAAGCAATAATCAATAAGAAGTTATTTGTTAACCTACCTATAACACTACTTTATCCATAAACACCGCTGTTTGGAATAAGTATGGTACAGTTTCTATGTCCTTTGTGTCCTACTTCCACGGAGATTATGCGAACCTGTAGCCGTCGACTACGGTTTAATGGCATCCATGCCCAGCAGCGTCAGCGCTGACTGACAGTGACAACGACGACTTTTGTGGCCTTGCTAAGACGCCATAGCTGTCGCAGATGGAGGTTCCTGCGGTGATGAGAGCTGCGTCGGCTTCTGTGGGCCACTGTTTATTTCACAAACCCAGGCAGTTATTTGGGACATTTGTCTCAAGTATAGCCACGCATCAAACCTTTATGTCTCTGATAGCAAGCATTATGGACGGTGGTTTACATCGTCAGAGAAGATGCTATCTCATACAATGGATATTACGCTATTATTTCTCTGCTTTTCTTATTTTGTCTTCTTTACTTCTTTTTTTTTAAAGGTCTTTAGAAACCTTTTTTTTTTAAAAAGTGATATTTTTTGTTATATAATATCATGTATTATAATCCCGTCACATGTAGGCTACTCTGTGATATACCTCTTGATAAGGCATGCAACTGCTTGGCTGCCTCAGCCGTGATGTGTTTGTGTGTGTATGTGCGTGGTGAGTAGGATAGAGGGAGAGAGAGAGAGAGTTGGAATAATGAGTATGATGCGGATGAAAGCGGATTACTGTATATTCTTAATGAATATGAATTTTAGGTGTGATTCTGCGCCTGTAATTTCTGGTTGGTTGGTTGTTTTATTAACGTCTTTTTTCACCAAGATGATAAACACACTATGTCATTTCTTTTGGGGTCATATATTGTTTTATATTGTATTTCATTGTATTATATTGTATTGTACTGTATTGTACTGTACTCAATTAAAACATTCTATCAGCCCCCTCCCCCCTTTCTTTCTCTCTCTCTCTCTCTCTCTGTCTCTCTCTCTCTCTCTCTCTCTCTCTCTCTCTCTCTCTCTCTCTCTCTCTCTCTCTCATTTCCCCGTAGTTCTCATTCCCGCAACACCAAACGTTGAAATATTATCGTTGTGATCGTAGATGTTACCACCAAAATAAATCCATCACCAATGGTAGTCAAGACCCACAAACCACTCACCGTGTCATTTCAACCGGTCACAATCAATTGGAGTATCATTATGCTCAAAACTTGAAGCCATTTTCACTGATTATTCCAACATTTCCTAGCTCTGTGTATCGGAATCTCTTATAATATGTCCTCCACAGCTCATGTGATCGTGGTTTTGTTAACAGAAGTGTCTGCTGTAGGCAGTTCTATGTATTTACAATTCCAGCAGTTAAAACCATGGTTTGATAACATTGAATTAGTAGATAATAACAAAAGTATACTGCAGAAGTATAAACATAATTGCCTATTAAGATAACAGAATATTTCTACGTACACAGTAAGACAGGCTGGGGCAAACAGGGACAGCACCAGTTCAAGGCGTACTTAAAGTGAGTTTGAGTTGGTTGGTGGGTTTTTTTGTTCTTGTTCTTGTTCTTGTTCTTGTTCTTGTTCTTCTTCTTCTTCTTCTAAATGTACACTAGATAGTAGGATCATAGAAGAGTTTATTAATTCACATTATTAAAGTGAAAGCTCTATGATAGGCGTATAAACAAGTGTAAATGTCACAAGGATCCTAGGGAACGTGACAGGGCGTTTGTAGTATTTATATCCGGCCCGTTGTTGTTGTTTGTAGATTATAGTCACACGACACTTTCGCATATAGGTGACTACTGGACCGATTTATACTGACACCAGCGGGCCAGTTGTTGGTAAAGGGGAAAATAATATGATCACACGTTGACCAATCCGGGATTCGAACCAGCGATCTTTCGGTTACTAGCAAGACGCTCTTACCAACTGAGCTACCCGGCCCCTCGTTAAGCGTCATTGGGCGTTCCTTCATATAACGGGCACAGAACTAATCGGCAGTGCTGAGCCACGGCAAAACAGCATGTCAGCGTGCTTGTGGGGGCACGCTCCGCTGAATTTATCTGTGTGGCGCATGTGCAGGTATTCTAAGGAATATAGGAAATACCGCTTATATGCAGACGCACTTTTAGAATGCTCCGACACAACGTTCAGATTCAAATTTGGCAAATATTAGACACCAGAAACTGTGTGATGTTCCTGATAGCGCAGTGGATAGGGCGCGCTCTCCTAGGCCCAAAGTCGCGGGTTCGAACCCCGCAGGGGATACCACATTTTACAGATCCCCGAGGGTTTTCTCCGTGTAGTCCTGTTTCCCTCCCTCCCCCTTCAAACTTAATAATGTAATATGCAATCAATCTAAACTTTAAAAACCCGCCCTTTGAGGTCGATTGACGAAAATGCGCCTGATAGCATTCTGGATGATGATGATGACGATGATGATGGTGATGATGATGATGATGATGATGATGATGATGATGATGATGATGATGATGATGATGATGATGATGATGATGATGATTCGTTCCCGAGCTGTTAAGGACTGGAACTATGGCTTTTGGCTGTGGTGTTGTTGTTGTTGTTGTTGTTGTTGTTATGATATAAGAAAGTAGAAAATAGTAACCTATAAGCGAGAAATCAACAACATTTGATAGGAGTCGTTATGTGTGGCCTTTTGATCTAGGGTTGAGAGACACTTTAAGAATGACCTGATACCTTATGAGGCTGTGATTCTCAGTGGCTTTGTCAGCAGCTATTGTTTCTGTTGCAATGAAAGAGTGGCGTTGTTTTGCAATCTTTCGCTCCCTTTGTTGTGGTTTTATGTCCCTCCACCCCTAGCACTGTCAGGCCCTGAAAAATGGTCCCCTTGTCTCCCTTCGGTCTTCTGTCTGTCTTTCCTTTATGCCAGATAATCTATCACCTTTGGAGGACTGGCTACAACACTTCAACAATTGTTTGTGCATATTCTTTTTGTTCTACTACTACTACTACTACTACTACTACTACTACTACTACTACTACTACTACTACTACTACTACTACTACTGCTACTACTACTTATTCTTCTTCCTTCGTTGATGACAATTGCGATGGCGATGACGACGACGAAGCGTAGTAGTAAATAAAATATACTACTACTACACTTCGTCATAATTGTTATGGCCTCCCTGTCTGTCTGTCTCTCTGTCTGTCTCTCTGTCTGTCTCTCTGCCTGTCTGTCTTTCTCTGTCTGTCTCTCTGTCTGTCTCTCTGTCTGTCTGTCTGTCTGTGTCTGTCTCTCTGTCTGTCTCTCTGTCTGTCTGTCTGTCTCTGTCTGTCTCTCTGTCTGTCTGTCTGTCTGTGTCTGTCTCTCTGTCTGTCTCTCTGTCTGTCTCTCTGTCTGTCTGTCTGTCTCTGTCTGTCTCTCTGTCTGTCTGTCTGTCTGTGTCTGTCTGTCTCATCCTCCTTCTTGTCTTGTTTAGAGTTTAAAGCCTCTTCTCCTCTCCCTATTCCTCCTACTCATCCTCCCTATTGTCACCCCTTCCCCATCTTGGCTGTTTTGTTATGGATTCATTTGTAATCTGGCAAATAGTATTGTTCACATCACTACAGTCACAACCGACCCCTCCCCAACCCCCACCCCCTAACAATAACAATCACAAAACAACAAAATACAACTACTATTATCGCCGTCGCCACCACCACTACCACAACAACAAATACAACAACAACAACAAAAACAAATACAACAACAACAATAATTCAACAACACCAATAGGCCTAAAAATCTTAACTTGAACATTCTGAACAATGTCGTCTCGGCAAAAAAAAGATGAAAGGTCCGGCGCTCATTCTTGCGAGGGGTAATGATGATGGTGATGGTAACGCAGTAATGGAGATATTGGCAGAAATGATGACAGTGGTGATGGTAGTGGTGGCAGCACTGGTGATGATAGTGGTGATGATAGTGGGGAAGATAGTGGGGAAGATAGTGGTGATGATAGTGGTGATGATAGTGGGAGAGAGCGGAGGATTGCGTGTGTGGTAGCCAGCGGCATTTTGTGACAAACAAGGGGGGTGGGGTGGGAGGGGGAAAGAGGAAGGAGACCACCGCTCACTCAAAGAGACGAGGACATCCGTTGCCGGCGGCAAGGGGAAACTAATCCGGTGTATCAGAGACTGAAGATTTACTTCCATTAGGTGTAGCTCTAACACTTGCTGTGGATGTATAGAGCTGAAAGGACAAAGAGGAGAAGACGAAGCAGAAGGAGCAAAAGTGCAAGACTAAATAGGAGGAGGAGAATTATAAGACGGAATAGAAACAGAAGAAGGAGAAGAGGAAGCAGAAGAAGAAGAAGAAGTCTACTTGCTTGTAACTTCAGACAATATCAAACTCCGTTTTCATAAAAAGATTGAGGAGTATGAAAACTATTAGATTTATGAGCCTGTGTCTACGGTCTACTCACAGCGTTCAGCTATAGATCTACATGTTAATTACTAATTTATTCCCAGATAAGAATGTTTTTAAGGGCCACAGGTCGACAACCACCAGCTGTTTACTTCTGCATAATATGTTATTTCTAGCAGAAGAAAGCAAAAATAAAAGACAAACAAGTCGTATTACCTTTTTCCAAACTGTCGCTTTTATTCAATTAAAAAAAGGCAAATTTGTTTGTGATTTGAATACCTACAAACACCTATAGTGAGGTACAAACACCACCAGTTAGCTGTATGAGAAGTGTTTGCACACTGAAGTACTTTAAATAAAATGTTAGTTGTTCATTTTGTAATGAGAATTGGAAAGAGTGGAATTGGGACGAGAACAAACGAAGGAGCTACGACTATAGCAGGGCGCTGAGAGTTAGGGCGAGCGGGTGAGAAAGAGAAAGGGGGAGGGAGGGAGAGGGTGAGAATGGAGGAATGTCTTCCAAAAATCCGGTCCCCGCTTCCAATTCAACAGATCCTTGGCAAACGTTGTCCATGGCCGTGTTCTCTGGGCAAACACCTTGGCACTCTCTTTTTTTCTGGCTCGAACCCTCGGTAAACACTTTTTTCTTCACGTCTGTCGCATCTGTTCTGTTGTATGGCCTGAAAGACATTTCTCTCTCTCTTTGCCCCTCGTTAACCACCCCCCCACCTCATTCCTCCCCTCTCCACTCTCATCCCCCACTTTTTGAAGAGGTTGTTGCATCTCTTGGTGTGTTGTGTCCGAGGACAGCAAGAAGGCTAAAAGACATTTCTCTGCTCTCACATCCATTGTCGCTCCCACCTCCATCTCTACCTATTTTATTCCTCCTCCCCTCCCCTCCTTCCCCAGGTCCTGCACGCTCTGTCGTCCCACACTAATTTTCTGTCCTCCCTCTCTGCCTCCACACTTGTCGCATCTTGTGTCTGTTTAGAATAGATTTATGTTCCCGTGTTGAAAGACTTTCCTTTTGTACCTTCCACACTCCTCCACCCCCCACCATCCCACAAACAGACACCCACTTCTTTGCCCTTCCTGTCGGCATCACGTGTGCTTCCCTCTAAGACATCAGCTCCCACCCTCGCCTTGCTCCAACTTCCTTCTCATTTGCTAACCTCATGTATCTCCCTCCTGTTACCGTATATATCTCTATCCTATTACCTTATATATCTCTATCCTATTACCGTATATATCTCCCTCCTGTTACCTTATATATCACCCTCCTGTTACCTTATATATCTCTATCCTATTACCGTATATATCTCCCTCCTGTTACCTTATATATCTCCCTCCTGTTACCTTATGTATATCTATCCTATTACCGTATATATCTCCCTCCTGTTACCTTATATATCTCCCTCCTGTTACCTTATATATCTCTATCCTATTACCGTATATATCTCCCTCCTGTTACCTTTTATATCTCTATCCTATTACCGTATATATCTCTATCCTATTACCGTATATATCTCCCTCCTGTTACCTTATATATCTCCCCCCTGTTACCTTATATATCTCACTCTTGTTACCTTATATACCTCCCTCCTGTTACCTGATATATCTCCATCCTGTGGCCTTATATATCTCCCTCATGTTACCTTATATACATCCATCCTGTTACCTTATATATCTCCCTCCTGTGACCTTATACCTCTCCCTCCTGTGACCTTGTATATCTCCCTCCTGTTACCGTATATATCTCCCTCCTGTTACCGTATATATATCTCCATCCTGTGACCTTATATATATCTCCCTCCTGTTACCATATATATCTCCCTCCTGTTACCATATATATCTCCCTCCTGTTACCTTATATATCTCCCTCCTGTTACCTTATATATCTCCCTCCTGTTACCTTATATATCACCCTCCTGTTACCTTTGTCACAATTTCTTGATTGTGTCTTTTAAAGTCTCCACCTCGGTCACACATAGACACAGACACGCACCCAGACACGTTAATACACATACCCACACAGACACACACACACACCCAGACACGTTCATACACACACACCCACACAGACACACACACAGACACGTTCATACACCCACCCACATAGACACACACACACCCAGACACGTTCATACACACATCCACATAGACACACACACACACACACACACGTTCACGCACATACCCACACAGACACACAAACATACACATACATATATACACTTTTTCCCGTCTCTTCACGACCGTCGCATCGACTGGGTTCTTGAAAATGTACTTAGTGGTTTTAACCAACAGACCTTTGCCTTATCGTTGTCTCCTCCCACCCACCCCCTCCAAACTCCTCCACCATCCCTCTCTCATCGCTACTCCATTTCTCTCTGTTCGCCAGGCTCTATTAGTATGTACACTGCAGTATAAACTGCACCGCAACCTGACAATAGGGTAACGAAGGTGATAGAGGCTGCTCCACAACGTGTATTGACTCAGCATAAATTAACGCGCAATGTCATACGATGCGGAGTAAACGAGACCATCAGAGCTGGTCGCTCTCAGGCTGGAGATCAATCAGAGGATATAGGTCTGCGAGGAGAAACTTGACAACACAAACTTAACCATGTTCAACTCGCGCAGCGAGCGACCCTACCTGCCACCTTTTTTCTTCCAGCCTCGTCGAACGAAGATGTGTGTGCTTGTGTGGGAATGTGGTAAGGGCATGAAGCTGAATTGCCGGGTAAGGAAGGCTGCCTAGGTACTGCACGACACTCCAAATCTAATCTACTCCGGGTAGAATCACTCCACCCAAAAGATACACACTGCAGACGCGCACCCGCTTTTGACACCGGCACAACAGGTACCCGGCTTCACATACCCGACCTAGTTCCTCCGGTCATCCCTCTGTGAGCTGTAAACGTGACAGTAGTGTAGGACGGCATTGCGATACAGACGTGGGGGATAGGCAGTTCTCGCTGGATTGAAATGTAACCCCGGCCCTCAGACACATTAATATAAACATCGAGTGAGTTTAAAAGAATAGCACTATTCAAATGTCTTTGACTAGTGACGCGGTATTTTGTGTGGGTGGTGGGTGTGTTAAAAAATAATATGCTTGACGGAAGGGTAACGACGACTATACGATGATGATGATAATGATGATGATGATGATGATGACGACGATGATGACGATGATGATGATGATGATGATGATGATGATGGTAACGGCGACTGAGATGATGATGACGATGGCAACGACGACCACGATGATGTTGTTGATGTCGTTGGATGTTGTTGTTGTTGATGATGATGATGATTATTATGATAATGATGATGATGATGATGATGATGATGATGATGATGATGGTAACGGCGACTGAGATGATGATGACGATGGCAACGACGACTACGATGATGTAGATGATGTTGTTGATGTCGTTGGATGCTGATGCTGATGCTGATGCTGATGCTGCTGCTGCTGCTGATGATGATGATAGTGATGATGATGATAATAATGAGGAGGAGGATGACGATGACGACGAGAAGGATAGAAGGATGATGACGGATGGATGGATAGATCATGTGACGACTAACATAACCACGTCTTATCTCACAGTATACAGTGCCAGTAGTGACGTCTCTCACAGTATACAGTGCCAGTGGTGACGTCTCTAAGCCGCTGTACACTAAACCCAGAGATTCACACATGTGAAGAAGAGGATGAGAGCGAGAAGGAGGAAGACGAAGCAGAATTAAAACTAACATTAAATAGAATTAAAAAGAAGAAGAAGAAGAATGTAGAGGGATGGAGAAAGAGAACACAGAGGATGAAAATCACTGGGAATGGCTGTAGACCAAGGGAGATGGACAGGATGAAAGGCGAGGAGAAACCGTAGGACGGAGAGGAGGAGGAAGAAGAAGAGGAGGCGGAGGAGTAAGGAGATCAAATGAGAGGAATAGAACATCATCTCAATATGCAGACAACGCAGCACCAGCATTGCAAAGCAGTGTTGTTAGTGAAGCACGCATTCCCCAGCCTCATCTTTTGTCCCGCTTCTTTTATTGCAAATCTTCAAAACTTATTTGCTTACCGTGATTGAAGTCTCCTTCACAGAACTGTAGCGGTCGCAAACACCCGCCTCCAACCCACATTAACCCACCACCCACATCACATAAGCTTCGACACACGTTTCTTTCTTTCTCACCTCTTGCACGCTCTCTCTCTCTCTCTCTCTCTCTCTCTCTCTCTCTCTCTCTCTCTCTCTCTCTCTCTCTCTGTCACTCCTCCACACACACTCTCTCTCTCTCTCTCTCTCTCTCTCTCTCTTTCTCTCACTTCTCCCCCATCTCTATCTCTAAAGGCTTACCAACTCCGGTAGGCACCGCACTTTTGATGGAGTGCCTTAAGATTTTGACATTTACAAAAAAAATTGTTGGGGTGAGCATGAGGAAACGTAATGTTCACTGAACAGAAAATGTTGCCTAGCTGTATTTTGACGGAGGCTTATTATAGCCCACTATACCCAACACACCATTCAGCAGTGTCCTCTCCCCCATAATCTACATCCACACCCCAACACATCCTCCTTCATGCCCACCCTTCCCCCCCCCTCTCTCTCTCTCACTTTTTATTTCATAGGTTAAATTTGGAGATTGTGTTTTGTAAATGGAAAGATGTATTTTAATATGTGTATAAATTTGTTCTATGTCAAATGTAAGCTTAGTTGTGACTGGTCTTGTTTGAATAATATGTGTAGTCGTTGTTAAGGAGTAAACCTGCCCGTTGTGTATATGGGTGGGTGTGTGTGTTTGTGTGTCTGTGTGTGTGCATGTGATTATCGTATATTATAAATGAAACGCTAAATTTTCCCTGAATTTTTTTTAAATAAATATTTCTTGACTTAACTCTCTCTCTCTCTTTGTTTCGCCCTCTCTTTCTCCCTCTCTCTTTCTCTCTCTCTCCATCCTCTCTTTCTCTCTCTTTCTTCCACACCAATAGCAAATTGACAACCCGTGGGGGTGCCGGGGGTTTCTATATAAAGAGTATCCCCACTTTCTGGAAATTTAGTGCTTTAAATTCCCACTGTCGCTGTCTTTCTTATTTGTTCTTCCTCATTCCTACCCTGTTCCATCTACTTTACTATCTTCTTCGCTAGACCAGTCACCTACCTTTTTTCTTGAAAACTCATCCCAAACTCATCATTTGTTTATGAGATCTGTTGGGTCAGCATGGAAATATTGGACGCTTTCTGCCAAATGATCACTAGGGCTTCCTATGATGTTATTATTTAGCAATGTAGGCATTTTATAGGTATGTGTTTTGTTGATATTTTATAATGATGTTTATATTCTATTTTGTTGTTGTAAATGGGGGTGAATAAATGAGAGTATAGCCTCAGCGTCCCCTGCGTGGGATGTCTTTATTATAAAGTGACCGGCTGGTGGAGTGCCTTCAGTGTTACCCCTAGAGTTGTTTCATCAGATCTTTTATACGAATCAGGAGTGAGTCCTCTTTCAACCAAGTTGTGGTCTTGATTTTGTGTATCCTATTCGGTTCTTTGCCCTCCGCTGGACCCTGTAAGCAATGAATATCCTATCCTATCCCGTAACTCGGAGGTCGTTGGGTACCACAGATGATCGCTTAACCAGCATACTCCATCTTTCTCTGTCCTCAGCAACCCTGATGGCTTCGCTCAGTGTCAAGCCAGGCTATTCTCGATTGTTGTCCTCCCATCTCTTTTTCTATCTTCTCTTCTTCTGCCTCCTTGCACTGTGTCTTGCAGGATGGTCTTTGCAAGGCCTGATGCTCTGGTGACGTGGCTATACCATCGGAGTTTCCGTTTCTTCACCACTGTGAGCAGGTCATAGTGTTGTCCAATGGCTTGTGTGATGGTCTCTCAGACTTCGTTGTTAGTGATGTGATGGGCGTTGGAAATGCCCAGAAGTCTTCTGTAGCACCTCATCTCCATTCTTTGTTCTTCATAGTAGATCTGCTGTGAGGGTCCATGTTTCGCAAGCGTACAGGAAGATGGAGATGACAGGAAAGCGCAAAAGCCTTACCTTGGAATGTAGACTGATGGTCCTGTCTTTCTAAATGGGCTTCAACCTTGTCAGTGCCGCAGTTGTTTGTGCGATCCTGGAGAGGACTTCCTGTCAGGACCCATTGTCTGATACAATGGCTCCTAAATATTTGAAGCTATGCACTGTGTTGAGGGATTGGCCTTGGACTTTATGTTCATGTTGATGCCATTGGTGTTGTTGGTCATCATTTTGGTCTTCTCTGCACTTATTTCTATTCCATATGCTCTGGAAGTGGTGTCAAGCCTCTGTACCAGCTGTTCAAGTTTTTGTTCTTCTCCATCCAATCCATCAATGTCATCCGCAAAACGAAGGTTGGAGATTTGCTCTGCCCCCTATGTTGATCGTACCTTCATGATCTGCAAGGGCATCTGGCATTCACGTAGAATCACTATTAACACCAGTAGCGTGTACAGTACCGACAGCCGCTCGCTCGGCCGCTTATTCAGCGAATGCTCGGTCCACTGAACAAATTCTGACGCACACTGTGTAATCAAGATGGCTGCCCTTGATCCATTTTGTCAATTTACTAACAATGACTTAGAAATTGCGATTACTGTTGTACAAATTATCACATCAACAATTGCAGCAATAATAGAAGTCATATCGAAGCAGTGAGGAGCGTAATTCTGTTGATCCGTCAATAAAACGAAAACCATACCACGTCCGCCATTTTGCTTTGCTAGTTAGTAACCTCCCAACTATGCTGCCAGTTGCTGACAGCGGCTGAGGGAAAGCGCTTCGTTCAGTAGGTAAAGCTAGAAAACTGCTGACAGCGGCTACGCTTACTGAAACAGCCTCAGACCTCACTTTGTGATATATAGCATATATCATACGAGGACAAGAATCATCAATGTCGCCTTCCACCAACCCCCACGCACCCCCAATCTCCACACATACTTTATCTCTCCTTTCACACCCACCCTTCATCAAAGGCTTTAAAAAATGTGACAAATATATTGTATCGTATCTATTGTATTGTAATGTATCGTATTGCATTGTATTGTATTATCATCTAACCACCGTCATCGAACACTTTGCAACACTCTCAAAGGGTGGTCCTGATTGAGCTCTTTGCAGTCCGCTGGACCCTATAAACAATGACTTACTATTAAACTCAAAAGTGGTCCTGTTGGGCTCTTTGCAGTCCGCTTTGATTGATTGATTGATTGTTGCTTTAGGTCCAGCGGACTCTTCCGAGCCAAATCAGGACCGGTTTGCAGTCCGCTGGACCCCATAAACAATGACTAACTTACTATTAAACAGGGCACTAAAAACGTGATCAGACTTCGGCAAAACTGGCAGCCTGTCTGTCTATAGCAGTTCTTGAGCCGGAAAAGTAATATTATATAAGAGCGATTAAACAGTGGCAGACCCGCTGCCTGTGACAGCAAGTAGGCCTGTTATAGTTTGAGGCTGGGGTTGAGGTCAAAGCCAGAAAGATGGCGGGAAGGGGAAGTAGAGCAAGATCTCAAGGCAGGCGCAGCGGTCAGGTAAAAAAAAAAGACAAAAAAAAAAAAAAGACTGGTGCGGAGTAGCTAAGTACCACAGGAGTCAAACTGCTTGCTATGAAGTTGTCTTGCCTTCACTCGGCCTCAGAAGACATTGTGTTTGTTTAGGGGTATGCACAACTACCAATACTTTCTATGCTGCTTGATGATAGAACCCACTGCATAAATGACGGAATACTTTATTTCATCCACTGTTCTATAATTATCTTTGCCGTTTATTGTCAGACCTGTCGATCTGCAGCTCTGTCACCATTTCAGTCTCTCTCACTGCAAGTCTGTCTGTCTGCCTGTCTGTCTCTCTCTTTCTTAAATGGGTCGAACTGGGTCTCAAATCTTTATTTGAAACTGAAAGTGTCGTTCTGTTACTTACATGCACACTGATTTCAACTATTTTAAAAAGTTTATTTCGTTTTTTTCTGTCTATTTTATGGAAGGATTTGCTAAAACGCTGTCAGGGGTCAGAGACTACGGAGCCTCTCACCACAACTGCCAATAACGTAAGTTTAAACACAGCGTAGCTGAGACGCCCCCGAGTGAGCAATGTAAGTCTCAGTGGGTCTCAGCTATAGCGTGAGAAAGATAAAGCTGTAATGCAGTCACAGACAAATATTGAATAGTTTGCTTGCAGTCCCGGAACTGAATGGCGTGTATCCAATCCCTTCTTCCCCCCCCTCCCTTTCTCTACCCCATCTTACCCCCCCCCCCCCCCACCACCACTGCCTCTGCGTCTGCCTTTGTGGTCTAGTCTCTCTCCTCAGCTAAGTGGAGCAGTCCCCTTCTTTTTTTGGAGCAAGTCGAAATTCCTGCTGCAGTCCCCTAGTATGCCATAACCGTAAAATGCTCCGTTGGTTATGCATTGCCCCGTCCTGTTTTTAGATGTAACGTTAACTTTTCTTTTCTCTCCGTCCTTCCATCTCACCTCCACCATCCTCTTCCTCTTCTTCTCTGTCATGTCTGTCTGTGTATGTCTCTGTCTGTCTGTCTCTCTAACTCTCTCTTATGTTTTCTTAAGTCGCCTGTATCATGCCAAATGAGCTCGTTGACGCAGTATCAGGCGACGCTATACTATGTGCTGCTTTCGTTACTGGAATATAACCGTCAGAGATCAGCAATAAAGTTCTGCCACTGTAATCATTACAATGCGTTTTGTACAAATATTCGCAAAAGTTACAAACAGTATTTAATAGGGAGTCACTTTTCAACCACCGTGACCATAGAGTCGCAGACACTTGACATTCGCAATGTCACCTAACCCAATTTTCAGTTGTAAAGGCTACCTTGGAACTTTTGTCCTTTTCTTATTTTTTAAAGGCGACCAGTGAAGTAAGGGGGGGGGGATGTAGGAACAGTGAGGGAGGGGGTGGGTACACGTTGTGGGCGGGAGTGGAGGGAAGGAGGGAGGGGGTAGAGAGAGTGATGTGGGTGGCCTGATGTTGAGTGGGAGATAATAAAAAGACAGTCCCCGGAACCAGCTGACCCCGATTTTGAAGTCTTATCGGATTCGTCATTCATAACGTTCTGACAGCCTGGGGAAGAAGAAGAAGAAGAAGAAGAAGAAGAACAACAACAACAACAACAACAACAACAACAACAACAACAACAACAACGGTTAAATAAATAAATAAATGAATAAATAAATAATTAAATATCAGATGTGTTTGTATTTCAATATCAAGACCTTAATATTTGGATGATGGGCTGGGTGGTCTTCAAAGATGTTCCTTTATCCCGTTCACCCTCTCCCCTCCCCGCCCCCTCCCACCCCCAGCCTTCATTGTAGAAAGAAAATATAGCCATCAGTCCTCACATTTCGTAAGCACAAGACGACCTTCATTGTAGAAAGAAAATATAGCCTCGAGTCCTCACATTTCCTAAGTATGGCGGCCTACTAGCGCCAAAACCTGATAATTACAATTATCATGTGATAATTACAAATAGCATGGGATAATTACAATTATCATTGAAAATTACAAATATGATCATGTTTAATTTTCAGTTTTGGCTCTATCAATCCGCCTGGAAATGCGCCATAACTGAAAATTGTAATTATCACATAATAATTTAAATTGTTTACTTGATAATTATAATTTTCACGTGATCATGCTTAATTCTGGTAAGGCGGCTTACTAGCGTCAAAACCTGCAAAACGTACATGTATCAGTGATAATTGTAATTAACACGTGTTCTGTGTAATTCACAAAGATACCGGTAATTCTCAGTGTTAATTACTAATTTTCAGTTTGGGCCACGCTTTACTAGGGCCAAAACCCCAGGCGTGCTGGGAACAGTGCCGCTGCTGCGCATGCGCATCGCGCATCGGGCCGCGCATGCTCATCTTGATATTTATAATTTTCAGTTATAATTGTAATTATCGCTTGATAATTGTAATTATCTCTTGATAATTGTAATTATCTCTTGATAATTGTAATTATCTCTTCATAATTGTAATTATCTCTTCATAATTGTAATTATCTCATGATATTAGTAATTATCAGGTTTTGGCGCTAGGAAAGCATGGCAAATACTGATAATTATTAATTAACACTGCGGATTACCGGTATCTCTGTAAATTACACAGAACACGTGATAATTTCAATTATCTCGTGATAATGGTAACTCTCGGTTTTGGCGCTAGTAGGCCGTCATACGTAAGCACAAGACGACCTTCAGAAAAAAAGGATTCAGTAAAATCATTTCAAATAGGAAAAGAACAGCATTGTATCAGGCCGGAAATCAGTTCCTTCCAAATCTCTCTCTCTCTCTCTCTCTCTCTCTCTCTCTCTCTCTCTCTCTCTCTCTCTCTCTCTCTCTCTTTCTCTCTCATGCCCCTCCTTCTGTCACTTTCAAGTTCTACATACACACAGAACGTTTCTAAGCTCAAAAAATTCCAGAAGAGAAAAACACATTTAGAGAGAGGATTAGGAGACAAAACACAGTGTCACACCTTGACAATACAAGACGATTAGACTGAGCGGGCTAAGGAGAACAAAAACTTCTTTAATACACTCCACCTACTGAATCTGTCTGTCTGTCTGTATGTCTGTCTGTTTGTCAGTCGAAAGAATAAATAACTTAAAGGACACAAAAAGTTGGTTTTTTAATTCAAGAGACTCGACGTAAGTCTATTTATCACTGTCTGTATGTAACTGTCTGTCTGTCACTGTCTGTCACTGTCTGTCTGTTACTGTTTGTCTGTCAGTCTGTCTGTCACTGTTTGTCTGTTAATGTGTGTCTGATACTGTCTGTCACTGTCTTTCACTGTCTGTCAGTGTCAATCTGTTACTGTCTGTCACTGTCTATCACTCTGTTAGTCACTGTTTGTTACTGTCTGTTTTGACATTGTCAGTCTGTCATTGTGTGTCTGACACAGTCTGTCTATCTCTGTTTGTCACTGTGTCTGTCTCTGTCTGTTTGTCACTGCCTGTCTGTTACTGTTTGTCTGTTACTGTATGTCTTTCACTGTCTGTCACTGTCTCTCTGTCACTGTCTGTCACTGTTTGTCACTGTCTGTCTTTTACTGTCTGTCTGTTACTGTCTATCTTTCACTGTCTGTTTATGACTGTCTGTCACTGTCTGTCTGTTTGTCACTGTTTGTATGTCACTGTCTGTCACTGACTGTCATTGCCTGTCACGGTCTGTCTGTCACTGTCTGCCCGTCTGTCTGTCACTGTTTGACTGTCACTCTCTTTCTGTCTTTTTGTCACTTTGTACATCTCTGTCTCTCTCACACACACACAAACACACACACTTTCTCACTCTCTCTCTCTCTCTCTCTCTCTGACTCTCTCTCTCTCTCTCTCTCTCTCTTTCTCTCTCAAACTCAACGTTCGTCAGTTGAAAATAATTCTATGGGAAAAATACATTTAGGCCAGGGATTATAAGTAAAAGACATTGTCAAGAACTGACAATACAAAGCGATTATGTTGACAAAGGGTCGGGAAAAACGAAAGTCTGTTTAAAAGAGACTGCACGAATTGTGGGGATATTTATCTTGCAGTCTGCTGGCACGACAGAGATTAGCTGCCATTTGCTATGGAATGCGCAAGAAGGTTTTACAGAACTTATCTTTTGATTCTATGTAGTGTGAAAGAGAAGAAGAAGAAGAAGAAGAATGGGGAGAAGAAGGACAAGAAAAAGAAGAAGAAGAAGAAGAAAAGAAGAAGAAGAAGAGACAAAGAAGAAGAAGAAGAAGAAGAAGAAGAAGAAGAAGAAGAAGAAGAAGAAGAAGAAGAAGAAGAAGAAGAAGAAGAAATAAAAGACAAAAGAAGACCACGAAGAAAAAGAAAACGTAGTAGTAGTAGTAGTAGTAGTAGTAGTAGTAGTAGTAGTAGTAGTAGTAGTAGTAGCAGCAGCAGCAGCACTAGTAGCAGCAATAGCAGCAACAATCCTATCCTATCCTATTCTATCCCGTAACTCGGAGGTCGTAGGGGCACTTCAGATGATCGTTTAACCAGCGTACTCCATCTTTCCCTGTCCTCAGCAACCCTGATTGTTTCGCTCAGTGTCAAACCAGTCCATTCTCGAATGTTGTCCTCCCACCTCTTTTTCGGTCTCCCTCTTCTTCTACCTCCTTGCACTGTGCCTTGCAGGATGGTCTTTCCAAGACCTGATGATCTGGTGACGTGGCCATACCATCGGAGTTTCCGTTTTTGGAGAAGTTTGGAGAAAAGGGATCTTTAATTGCCTGTTGAATTGTACAATTCTTTTGCCGATTGAACCACACCCTCCTTCCCCCTTTTTCAACACCCGTTTCTGCCTACCCATACCCTAAAATGCGTGTTAAATGTTAACAACAGCACAATAACACGAGCGAGCGGAAACGGAGAAGAAATGGGCGACAGTCTTTGAGTTCAACAATCGTTTTGGGGTTGGTCACGATGCGCAGTTAAAAACAAATCACCCGTTTAAATTTAATATTTTATTTTCTATATGGGCTTAAACCAATAACTTGTGAAAAATCTGTCGTACTGTCACGAATTGGCTAGTTTAAACTCTGCCTATCGACTATTTAGCATTGTGTAGCCTTTGTAACAGTAGAGAGTTAGTACAGTACACAGTAGCAATTAAATTACAGCACACTGCGAGCCTGAGCCACACACACAGCGCAGTGACGTCAGCACTTGAGTTTTGAATATGAACATTTTACCCAATGAGAGCTTACGCAAAGCGGTTCGAGCCAGTTTGACTGGGTCCGAGCCTAACACATTTTTGTGCAGTTGGGAGTAATACACCGAAGTGTTAACAGCTAGAAAGCTGGCAGAGAAATCTCTCTACACTTAGACCAGGAAGCAGGACTTAGGAATCGTAGAATTCTATCAAGTCACACGGGCCTGAACTTGTCAAACAGGTAAATGAACACCCTTCTGTTTCATCGTGATATATGTGTAGTATTGTTGAAATTATGTTTGAAGAATTTGCTATGCATAAATGTGAATTGTTAATCCGAATTTGCGTGACCATGTGGAAGAGCCTACCACGAGGCGAACCACGACCGGTTACGCCGCCATGTTGCATACCATACGGAACCACTGTTGTTTAACTTATATGGGTCGTTCTCTGGAAACATGCTGAAAGTGTGACATAGATGTAAAAAAAAAAACTTTTGAAGAGAAAGTTGTTACATGCACAATATTTAAGTATATATTTGTCCTTTCTCCCTTTATATTTTTTTTTAAAAATGTTCTTTTAGTTACCGAGTACCAACACCTTAAAGGTATAGGTAGAAGCATATGGACGGATGCAACATAGTAACCAAAGGAACTGCTAAAAGGTGTCCAAAACTCCTAGTTATGTAAATTTTAAAATCATTTTATAAAAAAGTATCTATTTCAAGAAGATAACATTTTAAAAAATACATTAACAAGAATTTTAGTGCTTCTGAGAAGTCATAAAATAAATACATTTTCCGAAGGCCGATCGCAACTAAGTAACTATCGGCTGTGGATACTTCGTTGCGTCCGACCTACTTTTTAAAACTAACCCTCTCCCGACAATCACAAATAATAAATATTCACAGCAATAATATTCTTAAAACTGGAAACATTATAATAATTGTAAAAATAAAGATTAAAGTTTGATTCTTTTACTTTGGTAATCAGAATATTGACGGACGCAACTTCGTGTGGATTCAAAGCAACGAAAACACTTTTTCAAATTTCGACGATACCGCGCATCAATACAGCATCTAATTATAACAAAATTTAATCCGCTACTTCCGTGACTATTTTTATACCTAAAATATAGTTCCATTTACTTTTAAACCTAAGTTATTCTATTTTAAAGGTGGACGGACGCAACTCAAGATATTAGTAACGAAGGATACCAGCAATCAAAGAACACCAAATTCTATTCATAATTGGGGTCTATCAAGATTACTTATCTTTTAATAACAAAAAAATAGTGCAGTGCTAAAAATAGAAAGCATTCATTCCCGATTATTTTGAACAACTTTAGTGAGAGGAGGCTGTTGGTGTCTGTGATATGTGAAGTAACGAAGCGTTGCGTCCGTCCAACTAGTTTTGGTGACGCAATAGATTATCAAGTGGCACCTCAGCATGACGCTGAAGCGTGTATCGGCAAACCTTAATAGGCATTTTCAAAGTTTGTACCACTTTCAGCCATAAAACTGAGCGAGATAAACAAATAATCTGATAAAAAAATTCTGACCGTCAGCATGTCACAAAATGGCGCTGTGGAATTTCATAAATTTTAGCAGAAAAACACAAATTAAAGAGAATCACTTTAGTTTTAAATGGAAATCCTTTTAAATAATATAACATTAATATATACTCAACACAATAACAACAAAACAGACACAGATAATTGGTTTCTTATATATTTTATTTGTTCTCAAAGTGAAGTACCACCCAAGGGCAGGTTTTTGGAGACTAACCCATATGTATGTTTGCAGACCAGTGGCTGTACCACTGAATGTTTATAATATTATTAATTCTGTATGTGTATAGTTAGCCACGTTTGATATTTATGTATGTATAGGAATTTAGAGTGAGATTCCAGTGGAACCCGGAAGTAGCAGAATGTTCGTCGCTTATGTATAGAGATGTGGAGCTATCACTGAGGGCTACTTGGCTTTCAGTGAGACGCTCTGCACAAACCGATTATTCAGGGTTGTGCAGAATTTCGTCTCTTATATTACAGACGGGCAGGCGAGCTATCCCGAGCTATCCCGAGCTATCCCGAGCTATCCTGTGAACCCCACTCCACAGAAACAAGTTGGTTGAGGAACCTCTACCGCACAAGTCGGAACGAGCGACCCGGTAAAACTCCCTGTCAGACCCCACAGCGTGGCCAGGGAACCCAACTACACAACGACACAGGTGGACCAGAAGCTACCTCACAGAAGGACTTCGACCGCACCACCCGCCAGTTAAGTGTGTTATCCCAAGTGCACTTAAACTGATCAGAACAGGACCACAGTAGTCCAACTATTCAGAAACTCTAAAACGGACCACAGTAGTCCAAATCTACATGAGATATACTAGCGAGTGCCCGATGAAGATAGAACAGCTGCATAGACTATCAGCGATCGAACTATTAGCATTGAAAGAGACTTTTTAAGTTAGATTAGTACTTAGAGAACCTTGTATAGAGTAGAAGAAATAAATGTGTGATTTTAACTGTTATCAAAAGGCTGGACTACATATGATTCATAGCCGTGTGAAAGCTAGTGTGACAGTATTCTTTTACCTTTTTTCTATCTATTTCTGTACCCCAACCTTAACACAGAACGAGCTAAACAAATAAATTTATTAAAGTAATTCATAGGGTGACTTACTAGCAGTTCCCACCGAATAAACGTGAGGGTCCATAATTCCATTGTGCAGAGCCCATAAACCCCACGTGACACTTTAATTGGCGAGCCTAGCCAGGATCTGTGTATAATAGGAATTGGGTATAAACGGATCTAAGTACAATAAAATTAGATAACAGTAGGAGTAGTAGAATAACTTAGAATAGTGGTAACATTGACTCAGTTTGGGTGCACTATTCTTTAGTTAAAAACTTTTTTGCTTCAATTATTTTTGTGTCTGTATGTTGCATTGTTCTTTTGCAGGTTTTGCTTAAGTAACTGTTGTATGCCATTTGACTCTTGTTTTATTCTATTATTGATTACGAATTTGATTGTCTTTGCATTGTTTTTATTGACTTGCAATATTGCTAGTGTTTTGGTATTCCACGTGATTCAGAGGGTGTTCATAGACACGTTTGGCAATGTCGGACCCAGTGGCCTTGAGATTGCGTTTCAAGGAATTGGGAGAAGCTTTACACTTAGCAGGGGCGGACCTAATTGCGTATATAAATGCAGAGGTAGAGAAACAGGAGGCTAAGGCAGAGAGAGCAGCAGAAAGGGAGGCGAAGAAACTAGCCTTAGAAGCAGAGCAGAAGAAACTAGCATTAGAAGCAGAACAGAAGAAACTCGAAGCAGATCAGAGAAAAGCAGAATTAGAAGCAGAGCAGAAGAAACTAGAATTAGAAGGAGAACAGAAGAAGGCAGCATTAGCAGCAGAGAGAGAAGCAGAAGTTAGGAGATGGGAGTATGAGAGGGCAGAAAAAGAAAAAGAGAGGGCAGAGAAAGAAAAAGAGAGGGAAGAAAAGGAAAAAGAAAGACAGCATGAGTTAGAGCTAAGAAGATTGGGATCAGGAGCTTCAAGTTCTTCCTCAACCCCTTCCCACTCAGATCAGCTAGAGGTAGCATCCAACCCTGTACAAGGAATGTCATTTCCACTGGGAACATTCAATGAGAGAGAAGAAGGTCTAGATCTCTATCTGACTAGGTTTGAGCGCCTAGCAACAGAGTATAAACTAGATCCCACTCATTGGTCTTTCAAGCTTAGTCAAGGACTTAGAGGAAAGGCTTATGACATCTACAGTAAGCTACCGACTGACAGAGTGACTGACTATCACAAAGTAAAAGAGGCACTCCTAACGGGATTCGAACTGACAGGAGAATGCTACCGGCAAAAGTTCCGCACCAATCGGAGAGTGAAAGGAGAGAGCTATGCGCAGTTCGCGGATCGGTTGTCCACAACGCTGGATAAGTGGATTAGCCAGTCAGCCACGGCTAAGACGTATGATGGACTGACAGAACTGTTAGTATGGGAACAGCTACGGGAAACCATGACCCCCGAGCTGAGAACCTTCTCAGTAGAGCAGGGCGCGGAAAGACTAGAAGATCTGGTCAAGGTCGCAGATAGGTACGTGGCCGCACACGGAGAAGCCAAGAGCTTCAGGCGAGACCTAAAGCCTAACGGGAAAGAGGCACAGAAACGAAGCCCTAACCGAGAAGAGCGCACCGCGAATAAGCCGAATAACCCCAGACCTGGGCAAAATAAAGGACCCAACACGGAATTCGGGAAAAGAGGTCCCGCAGAACAGAGACGGTATTGTTCGTTCTGCAACAGAAACAATCACTCCACCGCAGAATGTTTCAAGTTGGCCGCACAACGTAGGGAAGAGCGCGAAAGCCGGCCAGCGCACAGAGTTCTAACTCAAAGTAGCGGTAATAAGCCACACACGATCGGAGATCACCCATCGGTGACAGACACGGTCAAGGTCAACGGAAAAGAAGCGAACTGTCTGTATGACACAGGTCTATCATACGACGCGATAGTCAGCGAGTCTCTTGTATCGCGCGCGGACTTGACAGACAAGACAGTCGACTTACAAGGAGCAGACTTGACGAAACCGACGACTACTTGCCCAATAGCTTGGATCGAAGTAGAGAGTAGGTACGTCACAGGACGAATCCAAGCAGCTGTTTTACAGAAACCCCTGTATGATCTAGTGCTAGGTTGTAGGTATGTGTTCTTAGGCACGCCCCCAAAAACTGTAGAGATAGCTGCAGTGCAAACCAGGGCCCAAGCTAAAACCCAACCACCCCAGCCCGAGTTCGCTCCGAATCCAGGACTCGAAGAGATCAAAACAGCACAGAAAGAAGACACCTCGATAGCGAAGTGCTTCCAGAAGCTACCCAAGGCGCACACACCCCCGCACAAGGGAGACTTCTACATGGAACAGGGAGTTCTACATCGACAAGGAGATGGAGATCACACCCAACTAGTACTACCAGCCACCCTTCGAGCCCAAGTACTAGAATTAGGCCACAGCATGCCACTCAGCGGACACATGGGAATTGGAGCCACAGTGCAGAGAATCAGCGCACACTACTATTGGCCAGGAATCACGGAGGATGTCAAGCGCTACGTGAAATCTTGCCACCAATGTCAACGATATTCCCGCGACATCACACCGTACCAGTTACCTTAGGACCATCAGTAGTAGTCGGCGTGCCATTCCAGCAAGTCTCAGTAGACATAGTAGGACCACTGCCCATGACCAAGAAGCGGAACAGATTTCTACTCACACTCGTCGACGCATGTACGATGTGGTGCGAAGCAGTCCCGTTGCCAGCGATCGACACCAAGAAGATTGCAGATGCACTCATCGCCATCTTTACCAGAGTCGGATTCCCGGACAGCATTAGAACGGACAACGGATCTCAGTTCACCGGCCGCCTGATGCAAGACGTGTTCGAGTTGATACAAGTCCATCACATTCGCACACCACCATACCACCCCGCCAGCAACGGACAAGTAGAAAGACTGAATGGAACCCTTCTCACCATACTCAGGAAAGTCGCCGACGACAATCCAGAAGCGTGGGACACCTACGTGAATGCGGCACTGTTCGCATACCGAGAAACGCCCCATGCAGCCACAGGCTACACCCCGTCAACATTGCTATTCGGCAGACCGCTAGCCGGACCGCTAGAAGCCCTACGCAGAAGTTGGACGGAAGCCAAGATAGACGACACACCAAGAGGTGCCACCAAGTACGTCGCAGACCTGCAGGAAACCCTCAAAGCAACGTGGAAGAAAGCTGGTGAAGCACTGAAGAAGGCAAGAGCCCGTCAGGCGAAGTACTACAACCGCCACGCGAAGGACAGAGAACTGCAAGTCGGCGATCAAGTGCTACTCTTACTTCCAAGTGGAACCAACAAGCTGGACATCGCTTGGAGAGGACCGTACCGGGTGACTGCCAAGAAATCCAAGACAGTCTACCAAGTAGAGGTGAACGGGAGAGCCCGATAGCACCACATCGATCGCCTCAAGAAATACACGGACCGACCGGCGACCCCCAGCACACACACATGGATGGCCATCGCCATCGCGGAAGAAGTTCCTCCACAACTACAACAGCATCGCCGTACCACTGACAAATGGAACCCGGAAAATCGCCCCGGACAAAGTCGTATGGACAGCGGAATGCGAGACAGCATTCCAAACACTCAAGGACAGAATGACATCGGCGCCAGTACTCCACCTACCCGATTTGACTCAGCCATTCGTTCTTCGCACCGACGCAAGCGACTTAGGACTCGGAGCAGTACTGCTACAGCGCGACCCCAAGAATGCAGAGACGCTATTCCCTGTCGCCTACGCCAGCAGAAAATTGAGACCCGCCGAGACCCACTACGCCACGTCGGAGAAAGAATGCCTTGGACTAGTCTGGGCCATACAGAAGTTTCAACTCTACCTGTATGGGACCCATTTCACAGTTCAGGTGGACCACCAACCACTATCGTTCCTGGCAGCCTCCAAGTCTTTGAACTCTCGCCTGATGCGATGGGCACTCACCCTTCAGGCGTACTCATTCCAAATCGAGTACATCCCCGGCAAAGAAAACCACGGAGCCGACTACCTCAGTCGCCATCTCGTGGAGGACACAGCAGCTGTCGCCCACCCAACACAACTAAGGGCCACAGCACCAGAATTCGTCCCCGCCCAGTAATACCCTGTCACTAGTGTCCATAGCTACCTGGCACAGCATTGCAGCTCAGGTAGAGCAACTTACTTAGTTTGTAAATAGGACCCTAGGATAGTGCAGTGTTAAACTAGGCTCTGTAGTAGAAAAAGGTCGAATCCAGTAGTCATCGCCTTTTTTCAAGTTGAGGGAGCCTGTCACGAATTGGCTAGTTTAAACTCTGCCTATCGACTATTTAGCATTGTGTAGCCTTTGTAACAGTAGAGAGTTAGTACAGTACACAGTAGCAATTAAATTACAGCACACTGCGAGCCTGAGCCACACACACAGCGCAGTGACGTCAGCACTTGAGTTTTGAATATGAACATTTTACCCAATGAGAGCTTACGCAAAGCGGTTCGAGCCAGTTTGACTGGGTCCGAGCCTAACACATTTTTGTGCAGTTGGGAGTAATACACCGAAGTGTTAACAGCTAGAAAGCTGGCAGAGAAATCTCTCTACACTTAGACCAGGAAGCAGGACTTAGGAATCGTAGAATTCTATCAAGTCACACGGGCCTGAACTTGTCAAACAGGTAAATGAACACCCTTCTGTTTCATCGTGATATATGTGTAGTATTGTTGAAATTATGTTTGAAGAATTTGCTATGCATAAATGTGAATTGTTAATCCGAATTTGCGTGACCATGTGGAAGAGCCTACCACGAGGCGAACCACGACCGGTTACGCCGCCATGTTGCATACCATACGGAACCACTGTTGTTTAACTTATATGTATGTTTGCAGACCAGTGGCTGTACCACTGAATGTTTATAATATTATTAATTCTGTATGTGTATAGTTAGCCACGTTTGATATTTATGTATGTATAGGAATTTAGAGTGAGATTCCAGTGGAACCCGGAAGTAGCAGAATGTTCGTCGCTTATGTATAGAGATGTGGAGCTATCACTGAGGGCTACTTGGCTTTCAGTGAGACGCTCTGCACAAACCGATTATTCAGGGTTGTGCAGAATTTCGTCTCTTATATTACAGACGGGCAGGCGAGCTATCCCGAGCTATCCCGAGCTATCCCGAGCTATCCTGTGAACCCCACTCCACAGAAACAAGTTGGTTGAGGAACCTCTACCGCACAAGTCGGAACGAGCGACCCGGTAAAACTCCCTGTCAGACCCCACAGCGTGGCCAGGGAACCCAACTACACAACGACACAGGTGGACCAGAAGCTACCTCACAGAAGGACTTCGACCGCACCACCCGCCAGTTAAGTGTGTTATCCCAAGTGCACTTAAACTGATCAGAACAGGACCACAGTAGTCCAACTATTCAGAAACTCTAAAACGGACCACAGTAGTCCAAATCTACATGAGATATACTAGCGAGTGCCCGATGAAGATAGAACAGCTGCATAGACTATCAGCGATCGAACTATTAGCATTGAAAGAGACTTTTTAAGTTAGATTAGTACTTAGAGAACCTTGTATAGAGTAGAAGAAATAAATGTGTGATTTTAACTGTTATCAAAAGGCTGGACTACATATGATTCATAGCCGTGTGAAAGCTAGTGTGACAGTATTCTTTTACCTTTTTTCTATCTATTTCTGTACCCCAACCTTAACACAGAACGAGCTAAACAAATAAATTTATTAAAGTAATTCATAGGGTGACTTACTAGCAGTTCCCACCGAATAAACGTGAGGGTCCATAATTCCATTGTGCAGAGCCCATAAACCCCACGTGACACGTACTGTAACCATTATTTCAATCTGGAGACCCGTGCAGTTGGGAAGATATTGATCATCAAGACTGCCAGTTCTTAGAGAGAGATTGAAAGAAAGAAAAAAAAGGATTTACACAGGCATAAGTGACATATATTTACGTTCCAGGAAAATTGCTTGATTTGCAGGAACAGATCGCCTATCGCCAGTGTTAGACGACACAGTATTGTAACTTAATCTTTAATCACAGTAAGGTAGGTGCCCCCAATAGTTTCAGTCCACGTTACTCGATCGTTACCTGCAATTGCTGACGTTCTGTCATATTCTTTCATTGCTGGGAAGACATCAGTTCTATACTACTAAGAAAACGTTTCGGATTACAGTCCACGAACCGGTGAACAGAAATGTACAAAACTGATAGCTGAAATATATTGCAGTGTATCTGGAAACACTACACCTTGAAAAAGGTAGCTTCATTGCATAGACGCTGGAATAACAACTAAAAGGTAAGGTTATTGTATAGACGCTGGTATAGCAACCAAAAGCTAGCTTCATTGCATAGACGCTGGAATAACAACCAAAAGGTAGGTTCATTGTAAAGACGCTGGAATAACAACAAAAAGAGTTTCGTCATCTTTCTATCATGACGTCTGGAAAGAGCAGGTGTCCGCATTTGGGAGATGACCTACTGTGTGAGCCGCAGGGTTTCGCGGACGATTAAAATGTGTATCGGAATCTTTTATCTCAACTCAATAATTTCTAATCTAGAACACGAAATTATGCATTGAATGAAAAATACCTGAGACAGCGTGGGGATAGGTGATAGCGTGGGGATGGGCTAGGGGGAGATGGACAGCCGCATTCAATACAGTTTCTTTCTACACTCCACCATTTGATTTCGGTTGTGCAAAATGAACCGGTGTTTGCGATTGTGTTATTGCATGTTGACCTTGCCATAGTCGTTTCTTAAGCTCAGTCAGGTGTTCCAATGCTGTCGTGTTCTTCATACGGTATGTGATCTACACCATTTTGTATTGTGAAGCTAGACGATAAATAAATACCTGTATTTGAATGTGTATCTTTCAACAGGTGCCGTTGGCTTAAAGCTGTTATAGGATTTTTTCGTCTGCAGAGTGTGACCACTCCACGAGCTCAGGAAAAGCTGTGCTTCTGTTGACGAAAACTAAAGGTGTCTGTGACCACCACTACCCTTGGGGGTGGAGAGGAATGGTAGGGGGGGGGAAGAGGAGGGCAACCTGTGCTTTCAAGACATCGAGGGTCTGGGCTGGCGTGAGAGTGAGTTTGAGGGAAGGGGGGGGGAAGGAAAGAAAGAAGGAGGGGTTGTGACACGATGCTAAAGACTTCGTGTTCTTTCACCGACTACTTTCAACAGGTGCAGGCTGGAAACCATACTGAATGTCCGCGATCTCCCGAGGCTTGATAAAGTTACTGCGTCGACGTACGCCTAAACAGATGCTCTGTGTGGCTCGAGACCGGTGCTATTGTTGAGGGCGGCACCAAACAGGACAGATGGCACACAAAGCAAACATGGGACGGGGGGAGGGGACAGCTAGCTCGGCTGGACAGGTATTCTAGACGACGGCTGGAAACGGAGAGCTGAAGGACATCTTTGTTCCCCTTGTCTTGCAGCCCCTGTGGTTTGGGGCATTTTGTAGAAGAAAGCAGAGGTTTGGGAAGAAAGAAAAGGGTCGATGTCGATGGAAGGGTGTGGGAGAGAGAGCGAGCGAGAGAGAGAGAGCGAGAGAGAGAGAGAGAGAGAGAGCGAGAGAGAGAGGGAGAGAGAGGAAGAGAGAGAGCGAGAGAGAGAGAGGGAGAGGGAGAGAGAGAGCAGAAGAAGTAGAAAAAGAAGAAGTGGAGGAAGAATAAGAACGGAAGATGATTATTTATTCCCAAATTTATACTGCTACAGCCTTACAATATTTAGAAAGGCTATTTAGGCAGTGATGAAGAGAAGGAGAAGAAGAAGAAGAAGAAGAAGAAGAAGAAGAAGAAGAAGGAGAAGAAGAAGAAAAAGAAGAAGAAGAAGAAGAAGAAGAAGAAGAAGAAGAAAGAAGTGGTGGTAGTAGTAGTAGTAGTAGTAGTAGTAGTAGTAGTAGTAGTAGTAGTAGTAGTAGTAGTAGTAGTAGTGAAGAATAAGGTATGCTATTTGTAAGTGCTAGCAAAGCTAAAAATCCCTAGAATGATGGTGATAATCAGAAGAAGAAAACAGTGTTCAGCTTTTCTGTCAATGTGTGTTGTTTTGAAAATGCTCCTTACAGGAAAGAGAGTAGGAGAAGAAGAAGCACATAACGGGAGGGAGAGAGACGCCTTGGAGCATGTTCGTCGCATGCATTCTAAGGGACATAAGCCAAGCCGACGATCTTTTGAATGCTTAGAGGCGGCGTTTATTTTCAAGTTTTGCAAATGTTAGACACACACACATGTATCAATTTAAGTAGTAATCTCTTAGCGTTTAAATAAACATCGTTTGGATTTTGTTTTATTTAGCGAATTTGAGTTAGACTTAACACTCATTTTAAACGCGAACAGCTAACATGCCTTTCTATGTTAGTCAAAGACAGGTATATTATTTACAGTCAAGCACCGACTGAACAAAGGACTACTTTACCAGCCATGCGATGACCTTTGGTGCAAACTCATTCTGTTTATTTTTCTTGCAGCAGTTTACATTGGTTAAAAAAAAGATCACTCCCTTCGAAGACTGTTTAGTTTTCTTTAGAAGGCGCAAAGCAGACAGTTCGAATCGGAATGTTTTTATTCCATTGCAGGTTCTGGTCTTTGTTCAATAAGAAGAGGCTTTTGTTACCAAACGCTGTTGTCTAGGCGTCGGATGATGATGCGGCTAAGGCGGCGAGCGGAGTGGGTGAGGAGGGAGGGAGTGGGTGGTGGGGAAGGGTGAGGGTGGAAGTGGTAGAAGGGAGGGGTAGGGGAGAGGGCATGGGGCGTCTTATTATAAAAATGATAGTCTAACAACAACGCTGCAAAACGGATTTTGAAAAGGAACTGGCGACTTTTTGCTCCACAATGAACATGTCCCATTACAAACAGTTTTGAAAAGGAACCCGGCGACGTATTGCTCCACAATGAACATGTCCCATTACAAACAGTTTTGAAAAGGACCCCGGCGACTTTTTGCTCCACAATGAACATGTCCCATTACAAACAGTTTTGAAAAGGAACCCGGCGACGTATTGCTCCACAATGAACATGTCCCATTACAAACAGTTTTGAAAAGGACCCCGGCGACGTATTGCTCCACAATTAACATGTCCCATTACAAACAGTTTTGAAAAGGAACCCGGCGACGTATTGCTCCACAATTAACATGTCCCATTACAAACAGTTTTGAAAAGGAACCCGGCGACGTATTGCTCCACAATTAACATGTCCCATTACAAACAGTTTTGAAAAGGAACCCGGCGACGTATTGCTCCACAATTAACATGTCCCATTACAAACAGTTTTGAAAAGGAACCCGGCGACGTATTGCTCCACAATTAACATGTCCCATTACAAACAGTTTTGAAAAGGAACCCGGCGACGTATTGCTCCACAATTAATATGTCCCATTCAAAATTGACATTATTCTAGTTTTGTTGCTCTTCTTTGCTTAGCCGTCACTGATTGGTTTCTACCTATTGTAGCAACACGATTCAAGTCGTCACACTAGGCGTGGCCGTGGGCCCATTGCGATGTGCAAGCGTTTAACATGTACAGTTACAGTAATATTCCTTCCTATCCTATCCTATCCCGTAACTTGAAGGTCGTAGGGGCACCACAGATGATCGTTTAACCAGTGTACTCCATCTTTCTCTGTTTTTAGCAACCCTCATGGCTTCGCTCAGTGTCAAGCCAGTCCATTCTCCAATTTTGTCCTCCCACCTTTTTCTGTCTCCCTCTTTTTCTGCCTCCTTGCACCGTGCTAGTCTCTGCAAGGTCTGATGCTCTTGTGATGTGGCCATACCACCGGAGTTTCCGTTTCTTCACCACTAGTAATAAAGCTATATATCCATTCTGTTATTCTGCAATGGTTCAACTTTAACATCCAAATGAATGTGGTAAGCATAGAAGATTGACTAAATTCAGGGTAAGCTATGGAGACTACCCACAAATAATGGACACGGCAAACGCACATACTGCTAACAGCGCTTTTAACCATAAGAATAATATTATAAGAGGATTGGGACTAGAAATTTAAGCGGCTTATAACAACGGACGCCACTTGAAAGGGGCGAAGAGATTAGACTGTTGTGAAACGGTTCGAGACTGTCGGTGAGCTACGATGAGATTAGACTTTTGTGAGTCTGCCAGAGTGCGGGGAAGAGATTAGTGAAGAGAGTATTTCACGACACACTCAGTGATAGCCCTAACCATTCTCCATGACGGGATTTCCAGAAAGAAACGAACGGGCGGACAAAGAGGTAAGCGAAAAGGGATAAGCCGCAGGGCACTGACCTAGCAGTCTGAACAACGGTACTAACGAGTACGCTTCACTCGCAGTCTCCCCACGCCTGTGTAACGCACAACCCACTGAGCTACCGAGAACAACCTGTAGGCAAGAAATCGAGTCCGAGCTAAAAAGCCAAAGGAGATCAAATGCAGCAGATGAAGTTTTCTATACATGGATTGCCTTAATTAAAAGCTTCTTCATCAGTTAACGGCCAAGCTGTTTGCATTTTTATTTCTGTCTGGCTATCTTATTATATAACACGCGCGGCCAGTTAGTTGTTGTTGGGTTTTACAGTATGGTCGAGACCACAGGCGTCAACATCATTTTATTATCGCAGACATGACAAATGAAGACTTGATTTGCTGATGGACTAAAACAAAGCCACCTGCAATTGACACAGCATTCACTCCTTAATAATTACTGTATTTATAATGCGCTTATCTTATAATAAGTATAACTCTAAGCGCGCACTCACAACTCACGCACGCATGTGCACGCTTTAGACAATGACACATGTAACAATTACGCAAAAAATACATTCACTCAAATATACTCATACCACAAACAGACCAGACACTATATGCAAGAGACAGCTGGCGATGGGGTGCGTAGTGAGGTCATAGTGTTAGAACTGCTTGAAAAGGTAAGTTTTGAGGGCAGACTGGAAGGAGGTGGGAGAGGGTTTCTGACGGAGAGAGAGTGGAAGAGTATTCCAGATGGATGGGCCGTAGACAGAGAAGGAGCGGGACCCGAACGTGCTGAGTTTGGAGCGAGGAATGCGGAGGCGGAGAGGGTCGGAGGCAGAGCGAAGAGAGCGAGAGGGAATGTATGGGTGAAGTAAGTCAGAGAGATAGAGAGGAGCGGAGTTGTTGAGGGACTTGTAGCAGAGAGACAAGGTCTTGTATTGAATGCGTTGGGAGATGGGAAGCCAGTGTAGGGCTTTGAGCAAGGGAGTCCTTCACAGGTAAGAATATAATAGTAACAAAAATAAATATAATACATGTTTTAAAACGAACTTTCACATTGATTACACATTTAAAGGGCCCATTCACATTTTTTTTTTGCATCAATTTTTATTCATCAGATTAACATAAGTTGTACTGATTCACATATTACAACAGCCGATATCACATAGGTAAATCATAATTAAATCACGCCACACATGCATATCACAACACGACCGAGAGTGAGAGAGAGACCTACAGACAGAGACAGAGAGAGAGAAAGAGAGAAAGACATAGTCAGACAGACAGAGATAAGAGAGAGACAGAGAGAGGAGAGAAAGAGAGAGAAATGGAATTCCGTTTTCAGACAGAAATGACCGTCTGTATGTATGGCACAATGCCACAATTCCATCAACACTGCCAGCAAAGACGGGGAGCTAGATCTTTCCTGTTTTGACCTTTGTTCCAGGAGGACAGCTTCCACTAAGGACTATGTTCACGAAATGCGGTCATGTCACTCCTGTCCCATGTTCATTAGCGAGACAATCGTACATAAAGTATTTGTCTCCCTTCTTCGCTCTTCAATATAACGCAGTTATACAACGTTTGGATGACTTCTTCTGGAAGTTGGCCTCAGAGTCTTCAAGATGCTCCAGGCGGCTGCCCTAAGGACAGAAGAAGAAGAAGAAGAAGGGAGGACTAGTATCTAAGATGGAGATGTTGATAGTGGTTCTCATGGTGCTAGCGTCAGTCCACTTGTAGATGCTATGTCTCCAAAGTTCGTTGCTGTGAGTTTACCGGGCTCGTTTGGCTGAAACTTTAATGAGAATACAAACCGGGGTCTAGTCAGTGCACGCACACATTCCATAGCACGGACTTTAAAGATCCTGACGCTCAGGTCCTAGACGGGCGAGTGCTGACGACACACAGCAAACACTAGGTCCCTTCTCTCCCATATCTCATCTCCAACAATGAGGCTCAGTTGTCTGGGCATCAGGCTATGCGCCCAAAGGTTGCAAGTGGCTGCCTCGGGCGGCGTGAGTTAGACCCTGTGTGGGCCAGTGAGTAAATAATTCATTAAGATTAAGTAAAGAAGGATACGTTGCCTCGTCTAACTAATCATTTGATTTGAATCAATAGATTACAAGAAAAATGAACTAAACTGACCTCAAAATGAGATGCCTTGATAATTGCGGTGAGGGATGGGGGTGAGTGTGGGTGTTTATTTGCTAATTATTTACCTTATTAGTTAATTATTGTTCTTAATTAGTTAGTCTTACCGCGTCCATGCTAGCTAACGACGTGGTCTAAAATCACACGTCCGTGAACAAACTTTAAAATAAAATATTGAATTGAATTGACTTGTGGTTATTTGTTATACTATTTTTGACCGGCAAGCCTTGATGATAGATACAGGCTTTTATCATGTAAGAAGGAGCAGGCTGACTGCGTGAAATGAGTCAAGTTGACGCAACGTGCAATCTTTTCTGTGTGAAGCATTCCTCTTCTGCAACTGGCGTATCTTTTAAAAACAGGATCCAGCACCAGTGACGAGGCTACCATGAGTTCAATTGAACTCAACACTTACCAAGAACGATAGGTTTAAATGAATAAGAAGACGTTTATGCGGAGTTCATTAATTCCTACTCTTATCTGTGAAGTAGAGTTACTGTATTAATGTCTCGTACCGTTGTAGTCAAGCAGAACAGACACAAACAATGTACAACATACAGAATACAGCATACATAATAGTTTACCACGTTCAGTTGACACCAATTCTGCTGCTATGTGAAGCACTTATCTCAATCCTGATAAACAATGTACCTAAAAAGTTTTTCATGGCAAAGAAAAAGAAGTAGAAGAAGAAGAAGAAGAAGAAGAAGAAGAAGACTGTCTTCTAATGTTGGCCTAGAAGCTTAGAGTACAGAAAACCCGTTTATATTAACGGACTAGCATGAATGAAGGACTTTATGATGCTCAAAGAAGAAGAAGAAGAAGAAGAAGAAGAAGAAGAAGAAGAAGAAGAAGAAGAAAAGAAGTAGAAGAAAAATAAGGAAGAGAAAGAAGAGAATAAAAACAACCAGAAAAATTTAAGAGAAGAAGAAGAAGAAGGAGGAGGAGAAGAAAGAAGATGAAGAAAAGAAGAAGAATAACAAAAAAAAGAAAAAAGAAGGAGAAGAAGGAGAGGAAGAAGAAGAAGAAGAAGAAGAAGAAGAAGAAGAAGAAGAAGAAGAAGAAGTAATAAATAGACTAGAAACACAAGAAGAAGAACAAAGAGAACAAGAACACACACACACACAAACCGAAAAGTAAGAATAAAAGGAAAATAACAAGATGAACAAGGAACGCAAGAATAGAAGAACTAAGAACAAGAAGAATAGTGCGAATGAACTCTTATCTATAGAGTAGGGCCTCATGCAGCGCTTGATGATCTGTGTAAGAGAAATGTGGGCCGATATGACAAAGACTTGAACCCTGATTCCTCACAGATCCTGTTGTCTTAAAGCGGATGATAATCAGCGCTAGAGTTTTCAAGGACCACTCCACCCAACCTCTAGGACGGGTCTTCAGACCGGATGTCATGCTGAGTGGATGAGGAGGTGGAGACAGACGATGAGAGGGGTAGGGTAGAGGATAAGGAACTGAGAGAGAGAGAGAGAGAGAGACAGAGGAAGAGAGAGAGAGATAGAGAGATGTGAGAAAGAGAAAGAGAGAGACAGACAGGCAGACAGATACAGAGAATGCATAATACAGAATTTATTCCACCAAGTTACACTACATAAGGAATTTACTCCGATAGTGGTAAACACACACACCACAGGCACTTTACTCATTCATCATTCCTCTCATACATGCACCGCACCATTATAAAATACATAGCCTGTGGTTAACAACTTGCAGTTTGACAGAGACACATATACATAGAGAGAGAGACAGAAACAAAAAAGACAGAGACAGAGAAATAGGAGAGGAGAGAGAGAGAGAGCGAGAGAGAGAGAGAGAGAGAGAGAGAGAGAGAGAGAGAGAGAGAGAGAGTAACGTATGGATATTTTGATGTGTGTGCCTTTTTATAACAGCTAAGTGAATGTAAAATATAATTGACTCCTAGATCAAAAATAAGTGTGCGTGCAAGTCTCTCTGTTAACTACCACACCCACAAATTCACAGACTCTCAGTAACACAGGCAAACACCAACACAAAATGTACGTTCCACGTTCTCAATACTTTATATAAACAAACCACGCTATTTTACAGCAATCTTTCATACCAATCTTTCACACCACATAATGTGAAATTCGCACTGGGATAATCGATGGCTGGCAATAGCTTGTCCCGAGCCACAATAAACACAAACAACGTGTTACCTCTATAGCTGGAGGGAGCGTGTGTACACGTGGCTACAGAGTCTCGTAGACAGGCAGTTAGATGAACAGTGATGTTGTAGATAGGTAGTTGAACGAGCAGTGAAGTTGTAAACAGGCAGACGGGCGCGCGCCTGCCCTGTCTGTCTGAGGTAGCAAACGCGTCTTGGTCAGGTCCAAGACGCACGGTCGACCGCCGCTGTTCCTCGAGTCGCCCTTTCTCCGTTGTCCGAGACAACACCGTGTGTCCAACTGTATGAAGCCAACACCAGATTCCCGTAGGCAGCTACAACAATATATATATAGACACACGTCAATGCTCTGGCTTTCATAATCATACTATTCTTCTTGTTTCATCCTTGCTCACCTCCCTTAGTTTCTTCACTTTTCCAATTCCATGTCGTATGTGATCGTTTCTTTCCTTCTTCCACAATGTTATCCATATCCCAGATATAATTATTTCATGAATGGCAATTACTATCAAACATACTCACACCTTCCATTCATATTACATTATCTACTGCTCTATAACTATAGCCCCATGTAATTAACAATATTATTACATCAATGAAAATTATATTCCATCTTAGTAGACAACAGCTCACAACCTCTCAACACAATAAATCCAATGCAAAAATATACCTCTCCAACATTTCACAATCATGAAAACATTATAAATACCTGTAATCTTTACAGCACAATATACATCCACTTTCAGAGAGAAAGTCCCACTGAACCTACATAACCTGATAAGTTCTCAGTGCTTTCTACCTCTTCACTTTTCACAACAATCTTTTCTTTTTTCTTTCTTAATCTTTTTTTTCCTGGCCTGACACACTGACTCTAAATATCCTGACACCTTGGAGTACAACAATCGAGTGACTACAATTGCCCTGACCTGCCAGCTATTCATTATTCCATTGGTTCAACAATTTTAGCCAATGAAAATAATAACAAAAGATATAAAAAAAAAGACTCACATTCTGAAAAATAGAAATATTACTGAGAACCGGAAAATTCACGAGAGAGAGAGAGAGAGAGAGAGAGAGAGAGAGAGAGAGAGAGAGAGAGAGAGAGAGAGAGAGAGAGAGAGACTTCTGGCCTGTTTCAACAAATAATTCAACACCTCCATCATCTCTCGCAGCCATCAACAGAAATCAAATAACAACTATAAGAAAACAATATCATCATCATCATCATCATCATCATCATCATCATCATCATCATCATCATCATCATTATCATCATCATCTTCATCATCTTCATCATCATCATCTTCATCATCATCATCGTCATCATCTTCATCATCATCATCGTTCTTTTTCTTTCCTAATCTGTTCTGTCAATCTACTATCTTCTTCGCTAGACCACTCACCTATCTTTTTTTCTTAAAATCTTTCCCAATACTCCTCATTTGTGTGTAGCCGAGCGGAGGTTTTGACTCCCGTCTCTCGGCCACCAACCCTGGGAACATTGCTCCACCCGAGCTGTTATTTTCATTTTATCCCTCAAAAGAGGGACATAACAATATTTGCCCTGCAAGGCGGTGAAGCCTGGTTGAGAGTACCGGGTTGCCGGCTACTAGTGCCACGCACTCTACTGCAAAGTCGCTGCCACCGACCTGCATAAAATGCCTGCCGACAATATGGTCCCGATCGCCACCAAAAGCAGCAGGCGAATGGTCAGCCGGGAAGAACAAATGTCGTGTCGCCTTGTCCTGCGTAACCCAATGGCATACCCAAAGGATTCTGCAAAGCAGGAGCCACCCAAGGCTAGTCTAACCAAGAAAATCAAGGTAGACAATTTCTCTCCCAAGCCTCAACCAGTCGCCTGCCTCCCTTTCCGCTACAGATCCCACAGCTCAAATGGAACCATGTCCCCAGGGTTTCCCCGTTCGCAACAGGTATGTCTGGAACCGACACTGACTACGCCCAGTCAGTCCACACCACGGTCCAGCATCATCCTGTTCCCGGTCGTTTGCACCACTTGTAGCCGAGCGGAGGTTTTGACTCCCGTCTCTCGGACACCAACCCTGGGAACATTGCTCCACCCGAGCTGTTATTTTCATTTTATCCCTCAAAAGAGGGATATAAAAATATTTGCCCTGCAAGGCGGCGAAGCGTGGTTGGGAGTACCGGGTTGCCGGCTACTAGTGCCACGCACTCTACTGCAAAGTCGCTGCCACCGACCTGCATAAAATGTCTGCTGACAATGTGGTCCCGCTCGCCACCAAAAGCAGCAGGCGAATGGTCAGCCGGGAAGAACAAATGTCGTGTCGCCTTGTCCTGCGTAACCCAATGGCATACCCAAAGGATTCTGCAAAGCGGGAGCCACCCAAGGCTAGTCTAACCAAGAAAATCAAGGTAGACAATTTCTCTCCCAAGCCTCAACCAGTCGACTCCCTTTCCGCTACATGTGTATGGGGTCTGTTGGGTCAGCTTGGGACGCTTTCTGCCAATTGGTCACTAGGGCTTTCTATGGTATTATTATTTAGCAATGTAGGCATTTTAAATATATGTGATTTGTTAATATTTTATAACGATATTTATATTCTATTTTGGTTTTGCAAACGAGGGTTCAATAAATTAGAGTACATCCTCAACGTGCCCTTCATGGGACCCTTTATTGTAAAGTGACCTGCCGGTGGAGTACGCGCCTTCAGTTTTACCATTAGAATTGTTTCAGCAGATCTTTTATACAGATCAGGGGTGAGTCTTCTTTCAAGCAAGTTGTGGTCCTGATTCGGCTCTTTGCAGTCCGCTGGATCTTATGAACAATGTCTAACTAAATAATCAACATCGTCATCATCATCATCACAATATAAAATCCTGACTACATTTAAATAGCATTACTGTTGTACTATTAGTCATAACATCAGCATTGCCGACAACAAACCCATAAGACGACCAATCAAGAAATACCACCAATTAATGTTTTAGAAAAAAAGTCTAAGTGAGGCGATTTTTATAGAGAACCAGGATATTGAAGGGCAAAAGGCAGGTTACATGGCGCTAGTCCAACTATTCATCATTCATGCTCTCTTCCCGACACTTTGTCTTGTTTCTTCGTATACCTTGCGACGTATGTTAGTTGAGCTCGCTTACGCAGTGTCCGCGGATCGTCAACGGACCATTGTCAATGCGAGATGGATGAGACTAGAGATCAGCTGGCATATTCTACTACAGCGGGGCAGGGATGGGCAAACTACTTTTGAAAAGTAGTCCGCTAAACTACAGTTACAGTAGTCTGAAAAAGTAGTTCGCTACTTTACAATTACATTTTGAAGGAATGTAGTTCGCTACTTTTACGCTACTTTAAAAAAAGTAGCTAACTACTTTTCAAACTACTTTTAAAAAAAAACTGTAATCACAACTGGGACTGCTAAGTATTTTTAAATGTAAGTAAATAAAAAAGACAAGAAAAAAACAAATAAAGAAATACTTTTAATGATATAATGCTCTTCATCAGATTACACAAAAAAAGATACAAAATATATTACAAAATTTGTTATTGATGACATTGCAAGTCAAGATCATTATATAGGAGCACACTTAATACATTATGTATGGTATAAATATACCATTTGCAAAATACAAAAAAAAATATTAATAATAAATTAATAATAAAAGTCAAAAATAGAAAAAAAAGTTATATTGCATCCGTACTTGCATTTAAATATAAATGCATTGTC
>CM072519.1:69804690-69844690 GCA_036898135.1 Oncomelania hupensis
ATGTAGACTGATGGTCTTGTCTTTCCAAATGGGCTTCAACCTTGACAGGGTAGCAGTTGTTTGTGCGATCCTGGAGAGGACTTCCTGTCGGGACCCATTGTCTGATACAATGGCTCCCAAATATTTGAAGGGATTGGCCTTGAACTTTGATGCCCGTGTTGATGCCATTGGAGGCCCGCGTTTGGCGAAAAGCTACCGAAATTCGTATTCATTATCGTATTACCATGAATCGACATGTACCGACACATACGTACACGATATAAAATAAAATTCTTTAATTAATTCCCGAGCGAAGCTTTTGGCTTTGTCCGTCCGGCGTGCGTCCGTCCGTCCGGTGTCCTTCCGGTGTCCTTCCGGATGTGAATATTATGATCCATACCAGATGACTTTAAAAATGAGTACGTAGTTAGAATATAATGATCCATACCAGATGACTTTAAAAATGAGTACGTAGTTAGAATATAATGATCCATACCAGATGACTTTGAAAATGAGTACGTAGTTAGAATATAATGATCCATACCAGATGACTTTGAAAATGAGTACGTAGTTAGAATATAATGATCCATACCAGATGACTTTAAAAATGAGTACGTAGTTAGAATATAATGATCCACACCAGATGACTTTGAAAATGAGTACGTAGTTAGAATATAATGATCCATACCAGATGACGTTGAAAATGAGTACGTAGTTAGAATATAATGATCCATACCAGATGACTTTGAAAATGAGTACGTAGTTAGAATATAATGATCCACACCAGATGACTTTGAAAATGAGTACGTAGTTAGAATATAATGATCCATACCAGATGACGTTGAAAATGAGTACGTAGTTAGAATATAATGATCCATACCAGATGACTTTGAAAATGAGTACGTAGTTAGAATATAATGATCCACACCAGATGACTTTAAAAATGAGTACGTAGTTAGAATATAATGATCCATACCAGATGACTTTGAAAATGAGTACGTAGTTAGAATATAATGATCCATACCAGATGACTTTGAAAATGAGTACGTAGTTAAAATATAATGATCCATACCAGATGACTTTGAAAATGAGTACGTAGTTAGAATATAATGATCCATACCAGATGACTTTGAAAATGAGTACGTCGTTAGAACATAATGATCCATACCAGATGACTCCAATGTATACACATCGGGTAATGTCGTCCTTTGCGTTAAGGGCGCCAGTGGGTCGGAAAGAAAGGCTAATTGTCGTTAAAGGGTGGTTGAAAAGTAGCTTCCTATTCAACAGCGCTTGACTCCTCCGTGCGTAGTGGAGAGCTTTCACTTCAATAGTGTGGATCGATAAGCTCTTCTGGAAACATACTATCTACTGGGAAAGTTTGAAAATATGACGTCAGACTAACTTTAAGTCATGAAGATTAAAACGTCAAAGTTAACAGCAGCGAAAGACAGCAGTTTGAATGCTCGGACAGCAGCAGCAGCAATGACGACACAGCAATGTAGGTTACAGGTATTGATTCCACATACCGTCGACGTTCTAGCCCATGATGAGTTTATGGTACTACCCACGTAAGAACTTGTAAAAATCAGCGAAGTTGACAAATGCTGAGTTTATTGGACTGCCCAGCTAACAGGTTGCAAAAAGTCAGGAACACCACAACTCTGGTGGCTTCATGATGCTGTGCAACACTTGTGCTATAACCTATGCTACAGTACTGAGTATATGGGACAGGTCAGATAAGCGCGGCGGACTCAGCAAAAGCTGCGACAACTGCACGTGTTCCTGATTTTCTGTAACACGCGAGATGCGACCTTTTTTCTGGGAAACTGTGTTAAATTAGCTCTGACCGAGGAAAAAAAATTCAGATTCGAACCCGCGTAGCAAAAATGCACACTTGCTGTATGCCTGCTCGCTGTTTACCTCTAACAACTTGGAAGGTTCCGGGCTAGTTTGCATGATGCACACTTGCTGCTTCATGAGCGGGTTGCTTCTAAAAATTCGGAAGGTTCCGAGCTAGTTTGCATGGTGGTAAACATTTACTTAATGGAAAATTTTTTAATTCGGTATTTTATCTCATGCAGCCATCTTTACTGTGTCTGCCGAACAGAGAGTAATTTATCTAAAGCCCACGCTTGCTGTCAGCTCGTGCACTGGTGTCTGACAACTCTAAAGGTTCCCAGCTAGTCTGCATACTTGTAAAAACTTCACAGAGAATTAATTTGTTTCCGCGCATTTTCGTTATCGACCAGGTAACAGATGCTTGGCACGACGCAGACACAGCACAGACGACGGCATTATACAAGCCTGTTGGCAGCGGAGGGAGATCACGCCTTTAAACATAGACTGAACAATAAATATAGATGTAATCTTGAACTATACAGTACAGAGAGAGAGAGAGAGAGAGAGAGAGAGAGAGAGAGAGAGAGAGAGAGAAAGCGGGGAGGGAGGAAAGATAGAGGGGGAGAGAGCGGAGAGGGGGGAAGAGAGAAAGAGAGGGGGGTGGGGGTGCAGACGGAGGTAAGTACATCATTGTTATCATTATCTCTATTATAGTTTGTGTGTGTGAGAGAGAGAGAGTAAAAGAGAGAAAGAGAGAGACAGAGTGAGACACAGAGACACACACAGAAAAACTGAGAGAGAAATCGACACACAGAGGCGGCATAACCCCAAAATTCCCGATCCGTACATTGTGTCCCAGGGGTACTGGTGACAACTATATTATGTCTTCAAAGTTTGAGACATAATTACTGAATTGCTGGTTTTATTTGCTTCCAGGAGAAGGTCTGTTCAACCTCTGGATCTTCATGCATACCTCTAGAGATCAAAGCAAACTTCATCATAGTAATACAACCATTGACATTTTTAGTACATCCTAATCCAAATCGCACATAAGCAATGTTTTGAAGTAGGATCGCAAGTCTTCGTTATTAAGTAGACCCACATATACGACTGGCCTCCCTCGATTTAGAATTCTTGTTATGATTAGGCTTGTGAAAAAGCTTTTAGAGAACTTCGTGCAAACAGGACCTTCTAATCTAGTGCTTGATCTTCTTCTAACTTTTCTTATGATCTAATTAATATATCTAGCAGTCCGTTGTACGCTTAAGGCTTTAATTATCTATGAATATTACTTATCTCATTAAAATGGACAGAATATAAGATTTGGCTATGAACGCCCGAAGAAGCGTTTAACGAAATACACGTTTAGAGAACTTTTTAAATCGATATGTTTTTTTTTTAATTTCCGATGGCCTTTTTTAAGCTCTTTTGTTTCGTCATTTAGCATAAACATATCTTTCAAGCACCATAAGCTCCCAATATGACTTGGCTATCATGAAAATACCTGTACTGTTCATTACACTACACTATATTATAATAATGTTATAGCCTAGGCCTATGTAGAGGTACAGCAGCAGAACTATCCTATCCTACGTATGGAACAGGGTCGATAACTACATCACATCAAACCATCAGCTGTTACAACTACAACTTCGATCTTAACTGCCAACGCAGCCCTATTTCTAAAGAAACCGCATCATTATGGAAAAATCCGAGGTTTACAGCGAGGTTAAATATATAAGGACGGTCCAAATGGCACAGGAATTCCTTTAAGCTTTTTATGAAAGTCCAGCGTCTTAAGGCACTGTTCCAAGCTGTTACTTCAGCATTTTGATCTTACTGCCAACGAAGCCGTATTTCTAAAGAAATGGGTTAAATATGGCTGAATCCAAAGTTTTGGGATTCCGTCAAGCATGCAGGGAAGGTTCAATCCAAAATCAAGTCAACAAGTGGTTATTATCCACAACGGACAATTGATACAAGATAACAATGCAGCACACTGCTTTAAACTACATAAAAACAAGGCATACCACCAAATCACAACTACTATTACTACATTTCCACTAACATCTGCACACACACATGCATACACATACACACACACACTCTTCAGTCTGATCCAGATCCAGATCTTCCATTATGGGAGGCGAGATATAGCAAATGCGCGCACACTTGAATTGCGCGAGCAAATGATCGCGAACTTGCTCGCGCATTTGCTCGAACACTTGCTGGAGCAAATGTTTGAGCATTTGCGCGAGGTTCTCGCACTTGCTCGCGCATTTGCTCCAGCAAGTGTGCGAGCAAATGCGCGTGCGTTTGCTATATTCCGCTCCATAAACGTAAAAATTATACCCGGAAAAGAATGTGTATGTAAAATAATTTAAGACGTGCACAAATTAAATATTTCTTGCATTTATTAGTACTAATATTAATAATAATTAGTGAAAACTAGCACTACTAAACTTAATATCATTCATGAAATTACCTTATGGACATTAAGGACGATTCAGAACTTATTTATATTTATATACTATATTTACATATTAATTACTAATACTTTAATAATATTTTAAAATAAAAACTATCTTAAAAAATATTGAGACAGTTATTTAAATTGTATTCTACTCAGAAATTAGGTTTAAAGGCCACAAATATTAAATATTTAACATCAAACTAATAAAACGGATAAATACAAAATATCTAGGTTAGGTCGGAGATCTACACAAAAACATGTGTTCATTTTCAGTTCCTTTCCGTTGACAGTTTTCAGGAAAACCCTTATAGCAACGGGCGTAGCAACCGCTCTAGCAAATGATCGCGCACTTGCTCGCGCATTTGCTCGAGCACTTGCAGGAGCAAATGCGCGAGCAAGTGCGCGAGGTTTGCGCATTATTTTGCTCGTGCAAATGCTCGCGCAAATGCTTGCGCGTTTGCTATACCTCGCCTCCCATATTCCATTACAAATACATACACCCTCATAACAAATGTATAGATAATTTCATTCGATTAACGAATCACTCTCACACACAATAAATCAACTTCTCTATTCATCATAACAACAAAAATAAGTACACTATTAATAGAGTAGTAAATTGCACCGAGGCTTGATAAGAAAAGACGACTTTACATTACATTACATTATTATTGCTTTAGGTCCAGCGGACTCTTCCGAGCCAAATCAGGACCGGACAACCCCCGATCCGCATAAAAGATCTGCTGAAACAACCCTAGTGGTAAAACTGAAAGCTCTCCACCAGCCAGTCACTTTACAATAAAGACATCCCACGCAGGGGACGGCTGAGGCTTCACCCCAACTTATCGAACCCCCGTGTACAAAAACAAAATAGAATACAAACATCATTATAAATTATCAACAAAACACATACATATAAAATGCCTACATTGCTAAATAATAACATCATAGGAAGCCCTAGTGACCACTTGGCAGAAAGCGTCCAATATTCCCAAGCTGATCCAACAGACCTCATACACAAACAAGGAGTCTTGTCCCGGAAGAGTTTTCAAGAAAAAAGGTAGGAGACTGGTCTAGCGAAGAAGACGATAGTATAGCAGATTGATAGAACAGAGCAGGAATGAGAAAGAGCAAATGAGAAAGACAGCGACAGTGGGAATTTAAAGCACTAAATTTCCAGAAAGTGGGGATACTATTTATACTAAAACCCCCGGCACCCCAACGGGGGTAAAAGACGACTTATGCATGAACCCAGAGGTACATGTAAGTTACATACACAAAATTATTGTTATTCACATCACAGACGGTATACAACCAACAACAGCGCCCAAAGCATGCTAAAACTGAAAAGGATGTGTTATAGACGTTTCGATTTTAATACGTTTTAGTTGATAAAGGATCTGCGCCGATTCAACTTTCAAACTAGTAGGAGTAAGAGGAGGAATAGGAGAAGATTGAGAGGAAAGAGGAGAAGGATCCTCCGTCTATCTGTGCAGGAAAGCTGGGTTGAGGTATCGGCAAAGCCAAAGAGCTGTTGAGGCAGCAGCTGCCTGTGCTTCCAGTGTGACCTAACAAACGGGCTTAGTGGGATCAGCCTTAAAACACGCCGTGCGTAAGGCGTAAAGGCGGAATGGACAGCACCTCAAACAGCCGTCAAATTGTTCATGGGTTTGATTGCTCGTGTACGATTATCCATGTTTTATTGTGCGATATGATCGTGGTTGTCACGTCATCATTGTGCGATATGATCATTGTTGTCACGTCATCACTGTGCGATATGATCATGGTTGTGACGTCATCACTGTGCGATATGATCACGGTTGTGACGTCATCATTGTGCGATATGATCATGGTTGTGACGTCATCACTGTGCGATATGATCATGGTTGTGACGTCATCATTGTGCGATATGATCATAGTTGTGACGTCATCATTGTGCGATATGATCATGGTTGTGACGTCATCACCTCGTCTTTTCCCCCGCTCTCTCCCATACAAAGTATTTAAGGTTAAATCACGAAAGCAAAATGCGCACCTGCTGCACATTGTCACGCTATATGCCATTAACCAAACCAGTATTCAATATTCACGCATCTCGCAACGGTTCTTTGCACGCACCAGCATCGCCAGGAATCGTCTGGATGACACTGTCATGAGCTCCTCATCTATGGACAGCTACAAGGCTGACCTGGAATCATCTGGATGACACTGTCATCAGGTACACATCTATGGACAGCTACAAGGCTGACCTGGAATCATCTGGATGACACTGTCATCAGGTACACATCTATGGACAGCTACAAGGCTGACCTGGCAGCTGCTAGAAGCCGCTAAAAACTTTGTAGCATTGCACCCGTTAGTTTGTGGATGTTAGCAACGTATCAATCCAGATCATATGCCGAGGCAGTTGTCATGGAAAGACAATACCTAAGGGCAAACAGAAGAGTTAGTTTAGCCGCGCTGTGGCGTCTGGCTAGTGATACATTATTTGACCTCTGCATCTGGCGACTATTTCCATATTCGTCGCTATCGATGTAGACTAGCACTGACAATCCCAAAGAAATAAACAACCCATCACTGTTTCCCAAATGATGTATCCAAGTCAAGTCAAGTCAAGAAATCTTTATTCCACAAAAACATGGGAAAATTTCTTGTGTCACAGTGCATACATGGCAAAAGAAAATAATACTACAATAAGACATTAGAACACCTCTCTCCTTCGTGTAACAGCAACCTATTGAATAGTAGGTCTAATACCACAAACGGAAGCTAACGAGTGAAGATGTCATTAGGTACAATTCTGTGAGATAACGTGTCCAAGTTTGGAAGGAAAGGTTTCCTACAGTTTAAAAACGTTGACAACACCACAATGAGAGTGACTCAATGGTATTTGGAATGAGGCAATGAACGAGCTCAAAGCAAGCACGCGTCTTGGGCCAGGTCTATACCCACAACCACCACCGCCACCTACAGAGCAACATCAACACCCATCACGCACCTTCTAACATCGACCACCTCCTGTTCCAAGTCAATTTGCAGGCATATCAGTCGACAGCTGGCAGCAGTGAACTGACACACACACACAAACATACACACACACACACACACACACACAAAGATAGAAAAAAAGAAACCAACAACGATCCATGCATGGCTATCAATATCATGACAGATTCATCATCATCGCCATCATCATCATCATCATCATCATCATCATCATCATCATCATCATCATCATCATCATCATCTTCATCATCATCATCATCATCATCATCATCATCATCATCATCATCATCATCAACATCGTCGTCGTCATCGTCGTCGTCGTCAGCAGCAGCAGGACAGGGGAAAAAGCAGCATTGTTCATTGTTCGTCGTCCGCTTCCTCCTCACTGTATTCATTATCATCAATAGTCATCATCGTTATTAATATTGTCGTCAGTCACCACAACTTCCCTCTCCTGCCCCCAACACCCCCCCCCCCCCTCCAAACCTGTGCTACCACCAACGTCACCATCAACTTTATTTGGGCAGTAGGGTAGTGGCTTGGGCACAGGCTAGCCATGTTTCATGTTAAGTGGGGTTGGGTTAGGGCTTGGATGGGTGACCGTGCTTGGAAGACAACCGCCAAACGACCCACCCCAGTCCACCCAGCTGTGAATGGGTAGCTGGCTCTCTTTAGGACCGGGAAAAGGTCAAACAGCGTTGGAGAGGAGGCATCGCCCTCATTAAGCTGACCTAGAGGAAAGGTCAAACAGCGTTGGAGAGGAGGCATCGCCCTCATTAAGCTGACCTAGAGGAAAGGTCAAACAGCGTTGGTGAGGAGGCATCGCCCTCATTAAGCTGACCTAGAGGAAAGGTCAAACAGCGTTGGTGAGGAGGCATCGCCTACATTAAGCTGGCCTAGAGGAAAGGTCAAACAGCGTTGGAGAGGAGGCATCGCCCTCATTAAGCTGACCTAGAGGAAAGGTCAAACAGCGTTGGTGAGGAGGCATCGCCCTCATTAAGCTGACCTAGAGGAAAGGTAAAACAGCGTTGGAGAGGAGGCATCGCCCTCATTAAGCTGGCCTAGAGGAAAGGTAAAACAGCGTTGGAGAGGAGGCATCGCCCTCATTAAGCTGACCTAGAGAAAAAGGAGTTCCCGAACACTTCCTTCCCCAACGACCAAAAGATTACGGGGACACCTTTACATTTTTATTTAGCAGAAACAAGGCTTGACCTAGAAAATGGCCAAACAAAGAAAACGGTGGTAGATAGTCTATGGTTCTAATTTGTGTCCCCCCATGATGGTAATCTTTTACGACTGCTAGCTAGGCCGAAAAAAAAGCACGATAGTAGTAGCCAGCAGTGCAGTGTCAATTAGAACAAAACACAACTGGACTTATTAGCTAGGGGGGTTCACGCTGAGCTCTCCCCAAGTCGTATGTACAGTCAGAAAAGGCTTCTCCGGCTCGCCATCACTGGCGGGAATCCAGACTCAAATCCAGACAAAAGAGTCGAACAACTTTAGTCTCATGTAAGTCTAATTAAACACAATAGGAATTGGCCTGTGAACGCTTCTCAGGCAGTGAGCATGACAGTGAAGCCGCTGCATTTGTTGGTCCACGATACTCTGCTGCATCCAGTATTGTAAAATATTGTAGTTGCTGGAGGTGGCCTCAGCAGGCGGCTTACTCCGGCAACAGGTTGCGCAGTACTTGGGAAGCTGTGGGCTCAAAATCCATCCTGCAGCGCTCATAGAACACAGCTGTGGCGGTGGAGGAGGAAGGAGAGAGGGAGTCAGAGAGAGAGAGCAAGAAAGAAGAAGAAGAAGAAGAAGAAGAAGAAGAAGAAGAAGAAGAAGAAGAAGAAATATGTCGGTTGCAAAACTGAAGGGGAGAGAAGACAGCAATTTTCTTCCATATCTTTCTCTTCTTCCATTTTCTCCTTCCATCCCACATCCTATTCTCCTGTTCCCACTCCTAACTCCTCCCTGCTCACCCCACCTCCCGCCATTCTCCCTCCCTCTCACTCACTCTTCCCCCCCAACCCCTACCTTCTTTCTACCTGTCTTTGACCCTGACTTGTTAGCATCACCTGTTGTGGAGGCGTGCCTGTGTTTGTTAGCCGCTGGTCTGTCACTGCATAGCCTTTTGTCCCTGCACAGACTGTGACCCTCACAGACAATGGACAGGCCCGGCACGTGCAGCACGTTTCAAATGGGACCGATATCACACTCAGAGTATAGGAGGCCCGCGCACAGAGGGGTGGGGTGGGGGTGAGGGGTGTCCAGTAAGATGTCGCCTCTCACTCTGAACGTTTAAAGAGCGACGCGAGCTATCCGTCTCCAAAAGTACGGAAGACTAATCGACGTGTGGCTTCAGGATGATCGCCGCTATAAAAATATTGTGGTAACAGCAAAGAAGTCGTTGCTTACTGATGGGAGTGCTGGTCAAGCGGACTGCGGATGAAAAATGAGACTGCATAGAGCATCCCAGTCCTCATATTTGTCAGCACGGGTCATCTGAACGAAAGGCAAGCATACTCCGTCCAAAATGAACTGTCTTGTTTCCTCATTGTATAATTATATCATCGCTATTAAATATGACTTGTTCACAGAAAATTCTGTCCTATGAGTAAACTGTAACACTGTCGAAAGCCTCAATTTACTTTTAGTTAAAATACTGGCTCTAAGATTGTGAAAAAGTCACATTAGCGGTTCAAAAGTATTCCAATCGATTAACTGTACTTAACAGCCCCGGTGTTTTTCATTCCACGCTTGCATTACACGACAGCGTCGACTCCACTGCCTCAGATAATCTCACACAAGCTGTGTATGTGTGTCTGCGTCTGTCTGTGTGTGTGTGTGTGTGTGTGAGCACGCGCGCGCGGTGACTCACAGAATAGAGAGATCAAAACCTGAAAGGTGTACGTGGCAACAGCTTTATTTACAGACAGACCGACCACAGAGAGATTCATTTTAGAGTTTCACAGATGAACTGTAAACACAAACACACACACACACAGACACACACACACACACACACACACACAAGTCAGCGTTTGATTCCCTATGATGACCATCAGATGCTGAAGTGGACACGTGGTTTTGTTTACTTACAGGATACAATTCTAGACTTTGGGGGCGCAAGCTAAACATGGTAACATTAAATAGTTTGTCCTTTTATTTCTGTTCAACTAATTAATCTTATTAATAGAAAAAATTTACAGTGGAACTGCGTATCGCTTTATACAGGTGAAAGCGTATTCTTGGTCTGATTTGGCTCGGAAGAGTCCGCTGGACCTAAAGCAGTAATCATGTAATGTAATGTAATGTAATGTAATGTAATGTAATGTAATGTAATGTAATGTAATGTAAAGCGTATTCTGCCTTCTTCTTCTTCGTCTTCTTCAGTACGTTCTCCTTCAGTTATTGTTGTGGTTTTTTTCTTCCTAGTTCAACGTGTTGAGTACTATTTTCAGACGTATTTTGCTGGGTTGTAAAGGTCAGAGCAAACCCCAAGCTGAACAAATCATAGCTGAAGAACAAGCAGGTTTCAGGTCAGGGCGAAGTGCCACTGAGCAGATTTTCAACCTCAGAATAATCTGCGAGAAATATCTACAGCATCAACAACATCTATATCATGTGTTTGTAGACTTCAAGAAAGCGTTTGACCGAGTCTTGCATGCAGCTCTGTGGGCAACCATGAGAGTGTACAACATCAGCCATAACATTATTGAAGTCATCAAAAATCTGTATGACAAAGCTATCAGTGAAGTCCTCCACAACAGCGCCATCAAAACAGACAATCGGCGTGCATCAAGGATGCCTACTCTCTCCAACACTCTTCAACATCTTTCTGGATCATGTCAGATGCCCTTGCAGCTCATGAAGGCACATCACAGTCAGCATAGGAGGTACAACAATCTTCAACCTTAGTTTTGCGGATGCCATTGATGGATTGGCTGGAGAGGAACAAGAACTTGAACAGCTTGTACAGAGGCTTGACACCACCTCCAGAGCCTTTGGACTGGAAATAAGTGCAGGGAAGACCAAAATGATGAGCAACAACACCAATTGCATCAACACGGACATCAAAGTCCAAGGCCAATCCCTCAACACAAATATTCAAATATTTAGGAGCCATTGTATCAAACAACGGGTCCCGACAGGAAGTCCTGTACTGGATAGCACAAAGGACTGCTGCCCTGACAAGGTTGAAGTCCATTTGGAAAGTTTACACTCCAAGGTAAGGCTGCTGCGCTCTCTTGTCATCCCCATCTTTATATACTCTTGCGAAACATGGACCCTCACACCAGACCTACAACGAAGAATACAAAGCATGGAGACGAGGTACTAAAGAAGACTTCTGGCCCGCATTTCCTATACTCAGCACATCACCAACGACGAACGCAATGACATGCTCACAGTGGTAAAGAAACGGAAACTCCTATGGTATGGCCACGCCACCAGAACATCAGGCCTTGCAAAGACTATCCTGCAAGGCACAGTGCAAGGAGGCAGAAGAAGAGGGAGACAGAAAAAGAGGTGGGAGTATAACATTCGAGAGTAAACGATCATCTGTGGTGCTCCAACGACTTTCAAGTTACGGGGTAGGATAGGACTGGAATAGGATTTCTTCCTAGATACATTTAATATGTAAGATAGTCTGGACAAAAAACGTCACATTGGTGGGATCACCTTATATAATACACCTCCTCTCTCTCTCTCTCTCTCTCTCTCTCTCTCTCTCTCTCTCTCTCTCTCTCTCTCTCTCTCTCTCTCTCTCTCTCTCTCTCTCTCTCTCTCTCTCTCTCTCTGTGGAATGATTGTAAAATTAGGTTCCCATCTAAAATCTGTATCCTTGTTGTGAATAAACTGTCTGAGTCTGAATCTCTCTCTCTCTCTCTCTCTCTCTCTCTCTCTCTCTCTTTCTCTCTCTCTCTCTCTCTCTCTCTCTCTCTCTCTCTCTCTCTCTCTCTCTCTCTCTTTCCTTCTCTTTCTCTCCCTCCCTCTCCTTCTCCCTCAATCCCTTACTGCACATCATCTCCGCCGACAATTAAATCGTTCCAGCATAGCGTAGGTCTCCGCCTCACAGGAGCTTGATCCGTGGTCGATCGAGCTCACCAAATTGCAAATGTGTTGCACTATGAGAACACTGGCAATATCTCAGTCACTACGAAAGAGAATCTTATTTGTTCAAAACTCTGTGGTGCCTTTTGTCAAAACCACTTAACCGATGTTGATTATTTTTACCATGCAAAATACATAAGCCACTGCCCGATACCTTTATCATTCATATTTATGCCTACTCTAATGTCAAGGTCGCTGAGGTCCATCATTTTCCAAACACGCTTGCAGATATTTCAGGTCGTGGCCAGTCGAACATTGTTTTCATTTTTGCCTCTTTAGGTTGAAACAGCCATCACGAAAATGAACGTTTTTGAAGATGTTGAGTGGATGTCTGGAAGCGCATTTGAATGGTTTGTCATCTTTTTGTTTGAGCGAATAATGGTTTTCACCCTCGGCGTACACGTTAAGAACAACTTTACATTTGAACTTACTGTACGTCTTTGAGAATGTCATTTGCTCTATCAATATACAAATATATCAATAACTAGTGGTTTTTGTACCCTGGCAAGCCAGGGTACACAGGTTGCTGTTTAAAATGTAGACAGAGAGACAACTGTTGTCTGCGAGTTTCATTTGGACGATGATACCTCCCCATATCCCACTTGATACCTCACCATACCTCCCCCTCTGATATCTCCCCGTCCCCCCCCCCTCTCCATGATGCCTCATCATACACCCTTGATACCTCCCCGAACCCACTTGATACCTCCCCATAACCCCTTGATACCTTTCGTACCCCCCTTGTAACCTACTTGTACCCTCCTTGATACTTCCCCGTTGATCGTTTCGCAGGTATGGATGAAAGGAATCGGAACGGAACACGATGCTTAACGTCCTATTGCATGAGCGTTAAGGACGATCACCACGTCGCCACCCTGACAACAATGACCATCATCATCATATCAAAAATGAGATCCAACATACCCCCTTATATATACCCGTATCCCCGTTATGCCTACCCATGCCCCTTTAAACCTACCCGTAGCCCCCTTTTACCTACACGTACCACCCCATTCCGATCCTTGATAATAATAATAATAATAATAATAATAATAATAATAATAATAATAATAATAATAATAATAATAATAATAATAATAATAATAATTATAATAATGAACAATACAAATAGAAATCATAAAAACACCAAGGTTTTAAAATAAAATTTGATATAAGATATAATAATAATAATAATAATAATAATAATAATAATAATAATAATAATAATAATAATAATAATAATAATAATAATAAGTATTATTAGTTTATAAATAATAATAATAATAATAATAATAATAATAATAATAATAATAATAATAATAATAATAATAATAATAATAATAATAACGTACCACCCCATCCCGATCCTTGGTAATAATAATAATAATAATAATAATAATAATAATAATAATAATAATATTGAATATAGAATAATACAAATAGAAATCATAAACACCAAGGTTTTAAAAGAAAATTTTATATAAGATATAATATTATAAATAATAATAATAATAGTAATAATAATAATAATAATAATAATAATAATAATAATAATAATAATAATAATAATAATAAAGGTAAAAAGCCTAAATTAAAAAGAAAAATATCCATATTGTAGTGGGGAAAAAAAACATAAAACAAAAATATGGCCCGCGTCGGATTCGAACTTGGGTCGTCCTAAACGGGAGGCGAAAGTGTTATCAACTGAGCTATCAATGCTTCGTACAAACACAATAAATTTTTTGGTCTATTTGGGAAAACATGCTGAAACCTCAATTTGATTTATAATGGAAGCGCGCGGAATGAGGCTATTGCAGTTTGTGGACATTTTGTTTATTTATTTATCTCAGAAACGGTTAAACGTTCGGTAAGGAAATGTCGGCTATAACGATTTCACTGGTTTTGAGCACACAGAAGGCCCATCCGTAGCCCCCAGCACCTGCCCAGATCAGCGTCCATACCGGACAAACTTTATAGTAGTGGCGAAGAAGGACTTCCGGCTAAGCAATTTATATATATAGATGCTTTCTGTGAGGCAGAAGTGCAGTGCTGTGGGCAAAGGCCACCGATGTTTCATGTTAAAGCAACGTCGGGAAGGGTTAGTACTTGGATGGGTCATCATGCTTGGAATGCAACCACCAGCCCACCTAGCTGTGAATGGGTGGTACCTAAATCTGTTTAGGCACGGGGGATGGTAAAGCAGCGATGGAGAGAAGACAGGCACCGCCCACATTAAGCTGGCCTACAGAAAAGGAAGGTCCCAAGCACTTCCCTTCCCCAAAGACCGGAAAGTGACGGGGTCTCCTTTATCTACTAATGGGCTGTATAGTTTGTCTTGCAGCGGTTGTGATTTCGTCTAATCTGCCCCGTGTCTAGTATATAATAATTTCTACTAGTCTAGTGCCTAGTATATAATGATTTCTACTAGTCTAGTGCCTGTGTCTAATATATAATGATTTCTACTAGTTAATTTTATGTGTCTAGTATAATGATTCGTACTAGTCTGCGCTTGTGTCTATTAGTAGTCTATAAGTCTACGTATGCACTGTCCATAGTATAACGCACAGAGACGTCTCCTTGTCCGCTGTTCAATAGCGAGTGTGCTGGCAGCAGCTGCTGTCGATGCCTCATGTAGACTCTTGTGGATCATATTCGATCATGGGGCCACACAGCAACAGCTGGCATTGCTAGAAACAAAAGCTCAACCAACAGCCCAAGAAATAAGAGGAAGCAAGAAAGGGAGGAGGGGATGGTGGTGTCAGACTGAAGGAGGGAGGACGACAAAGAGGAGAGATTACATTGTGGAGGAGAAGAAGAAGGAGGAGGGGTTGGAGAGCAGGAAGAGAAGAAGAGAGGTGATGATGATGGTGATGATGATGGCGATGATGATGGCGATGAATAGGATGATGAATATGAAGATGAATATCAAAATGAAAATAATTATGAATATGATGATGACGATGATGATGATGATAAAAAATCAGGAAGAAGAAGAAGAAGATGGTGATGATGATAGTAATTCATTGCTTACAGGGTCCAGCGGACTGCAAAGAGCCGAATCAGACCACAAAATCAAGACCACAACTTGGTAGAAAGAAGACTCACCCTTGATCCGTATAAAAGAACTGCTGAAACAACCCTAGCCTGTCACTTTACAATAAAGGCATCTAAATAATAATAATAATACAGGATGCTATATACGCGCCTTTCCCCAAATCAAGCAGGCTCAAAGCGCGGCGATCTATACCAACATACACGCTCACCTGTCTCTTCCACCCTCACACACACCAAATACACATCCATCACTCAAACAGGTAGTGTAAAGGCAGGGAGATCGCTATTAGAAGACGGAAAGAAATTTGAATTTTTATTTTTGAAATTTTTATATTGACTGCGTCCTGTACCATTATTGACGCAGGGGACGCTTTGGCTATACTCTAATTTATCGAACCCCGTTTACCAAAATAAAAAGGGAAAAAAAAACAAAATAGAATATAAACATCATTATAAAATATCAACAAAACACATACATATAAAATGCCTACATTGCTAAATAATAATATTATAGGAAACCTTAGTGACCACTTGGCAGAAAGCGTCAAATATTCCCAAGCTGACCCAACAGACCTCATGCACAAATGAGGAGTTATGAAAGAGTTTTCAAGGTAGGTGACTGGTCTAGCGAAGATTATAGTAGTGTAGACTGATAGAAGAGTAGGAACTAGAAAGAACAAAAGAGAAAGAAAAGGATAGCGGTAATTTAAAGCACTCAATTTCCAGAATAGTACAGGAACCCCCGCCATCCTCACGGGATGATGATGGCGATGATGATGGTGATGATGATGATGGTAATGATGACGGTGATGATGATGGTGATGATGATGGTGATGATGACAAAGAGGACGACAATGATGGTGATAATGACGACGATAACGATTATAATGATGAAGGTGAATGAAGACGACAAAGGGAGGAAGGAATGAGCAGAAGAAGAAAAGCTTGTGACAACTGAAGCAAAAGGAAAAAATGGAAGGTTAAGGTCGTGTGTCGCACCTGTGATCAAGTAGAAAGGTCCTGATGTGGGATGGGGTGAAGGCAGGAGGTGGTGTGTCAGGGTGTGGAGGGGGAAGAAGGTGGAGTAAACGGGGAAGACGCATGAACATCAACGACAACTGCATGCTATGTTTTTTAATGTCAGTCTTTTTTCCTGGTTGTCTCATACGACTGGTGAGAAGTGTGCCTCTTACAGTTCCCAATGTATGAATGGATCAAGAGGACATACTGCACAAAGCAGATAGCATCGATTTGTACACACAATATACAACAGTGCCGGCAACAGGTGAAGTCAACAAGGTCTACACATTATTTCTTGGACTGTATGTCTCGCGCTTGTCTACCAGCCTCTCCCTCCCTTCAAACCCCTTCCCCCACCACACACACACCACTCCACGTTTGTCTCCCTCTTTCCCCTCCCCCACCTGTACCCTCCCTGCTGTTTCTTATTAATTTTCTCCGCTTAACCTATCTCTGTCTGTCTGTCTGTCTGTCTGTCTGTCTCTCCTTGTCCTCCTCTTCTTTCCCCTCCTGGCCATCATTATCAACATTGTCCACCACCTCCATTTCCATTTCAATTCTTTCCTGCACCAATTTCTTCTTCTTGTTCTTCTGGTTCTTGTTCTTCTGGTTCTTGTTCTTCTCCTTGTTCTTCTTCTTTTTCTTCTTCTTGTTATTGTGCGTGTTCTTGTTGTTGTTGTTGTTGTTCTTCTTCTTCTTCTTCTTGTTCTTTTTGTTCTTGTTCTTGTTCTTTTTCTTCTTCTTAATTTTCCACCTCTTTCTATCTTTTTCTCTCCTCTAGATCTCCCTCCGCAATCCGTTAATCTTATTATCTCCTTCATCTTTTTGTACTTGTTCTTCTTCTTCTTCTTCTTTTTCTTGTTCTTCTTGTTCCTGTTCTTGTTGTTGTTGTTCTTCTTCTTCTTCTTCGTCGTCGTCCTCGTCGTCGTTGCTGTCTTCTACCGTAAAAAACTGCAGTTACTTTGACTCAACTCTCTTCTACATCGCCTCCCCACTTCCCACCGGCCCCCCCCTTCCCACTTCTTTCTCTATCTTTCTGTCTCTCTCTTTTACTCTTTCTCTCTACCCCCCCCCCCTACACTTTTTTTTGCCCTTGTCCTCTTGCTCCGGCTAGCACCTAACGCCATTCCGTTTGAAGATCGCTTCAGTGTCGCCTATATGTTCAAAAGATTTGTCAAAAGGGGCGACTCCCTTAAACGCAGGAATGCTCATTTGGCAGTGTTAAAAGAGCCTTCACGTTTGAAACCATTAGGCACAAACTGGGATACACCCACACCAATGCTTAAAATTCCAGAATGGTGACTGCACTGACACTGTGAGAAAGAAGAAGGAAGAGGAGGAGGAGGAGGAGGAGGAGGAGGAGGAGGAGAAGAACATGGAGTAGGAGGAGGGAGAGGAGAAAACGAAGAAGAAAAAGAAGAAGAAGAAGAAGAAGAAGAAGAAGAAGAAGAAGAAGAAGAAGAAGAAGAAGAAATAAAATAAAAAAAATATATAATAATAATGGAGGAGAAGGCGTAATGACACAGCAATAAAGGCTGAACGAGGGTAAAGGAAAGACTGTAGGAGGCTGGGAAAAGAGAGAGAGACAGAGAGAGAAATAGAGAAAGAGAGAGAGAGAGAGAGAGAGAGAGAGAGAGAGAGAGAGAGAGAGAGAGAGAGACGGAGACAGAAGGACATACTGAGATAGAGACAGAGAGAGCGTTTAGAATTGGGAAACAAAATTCATCTCAATGGATGATTTGGGGCTAGGTTTGAATAACGACTTTCTCTGGCTGCGAGTTTCTCTTGTTGTGATCATACCAATCTTTTGATCCCGACTCTGAATCTGACAAATACGAAATTTGGAATATAAACAAAAAGGAATGTTGCAAGAATTGTCAGCTTAACCCGTTGTGTGGAGGTATAAGTCTAATAGCAATGAGCGAAGTGTGTGGCAGGAAGAAAGCAGAGAATGAAGGCCATATTTGGGTATAGAGAGTGAGGGGGAGAGGGGTATGTGTGTGGGTGGAGTGGTGTTGGGGTGGGTGTGTGGGTAAACACTAACTAAGATGTTAAACTTGTTCTGCCCTAGTACATACGTTAGCGTTATCACTGTGGCATCTAGTTGTTATTGCGTGAAGATCGCTCTTTTCCCTCATTTCTTTTTAAAACACACGCTTGAATGCATTGTTGCACGCACGCACATGTACAAAGGGACACCCACACACATTCACGCACACACGCACATATACACAGGGGCACGCACACACATTCACGCACACACACACCAGAATAACTTTCCGTAACTGCTGATACACACAAACATACACACACACACACACACACACATACGCACACTCATGCAGATATGGACACCCTATTTTTTACAATTAATTTTTTTAAAGCACAAACACACACACACACGCACGCACATACACACAAAACTAAAAGGAAATAACATAAATTACCCTGTTTGCTCTAAAGCCATTGTGGTTCATGCTTTTAGCAAAGAAAACGCAACGACAGCCTACAAAGTGTTGTCTACATACTTAACTACATGTCCTGTCCCACCTCTTTATAATTACTTTGTCAAGATTACACAGTACTAGTAAACCCCAAAGGGTATAGCGTTGTAAGAAACCCGTGGGGATGAAGGGGGTTTCTGTATAAATAGTATCCCCACTTTCTGGAACTGTAGTGCTTTAAATTTAAACTGTTGCTGTCTTTCTCCTTTGTTTTTTCTCATTCCTACTCTGTTCTAACAATCTACTGTACTATCTTCTTCTTCGCTAGACCAGCCACCTACCTTTTTTCTTGAAAACTCTTCCATTACTCCTCATTTGTGTATGAGGTATGTTGGATCAGCTTGGGGATATTGGACGCTTTCTGCCAAATTGTCACTAGGGCTTTCCATGATATTATTTAGCAGTGTAGGCATTTTATATGTATGTGTTTTGTACTATTTTATCATAATAGTTAGGTTCCATTTTGTTTTTTTAAACGGGGGACCATAAATTAGAGAATAGCCTCAGCGTCCCCTGTGTGGAATGCCTTTATTGTAAAGTGACAGGCTACTGTTTCTGAAAATCTTTTATACACATTAGAGGTGCGCCCTCTTTCAACCAAGTTGTGGTCCTGATTCGGCTCTTTGCAGTCCGCTGGACCCTATAAACAATTACTAACTAATGAAGAATTTTCAATCGTCAAACATGCTTCATGACTGTTGACACAATGAAACCGGGGAGACAAAAGAGCTAAACAGCGAAACAATTTCGGTCGCGATTTTTTTTTTAAATAGCGCGTGACGAACAGAAAGAATCGACTGAGACTTACTTTATTCGTCTATGAAATGTACATAGAAATTCGCAATTGGGCTGCGTAAGTAAATGTAAAATGTAGAATATCTTCAAAAGATTGACATGTACAAACAAAAAGAAGAAGAAGAAGAAGAAGAAGAAGAAGAAGAAGAAGAAGAAGAAGAAGAAGAAGAAGAAGAAGAAGAAGAAGATATGAAAGAAGCACCCGGCATACACATTGGTCGAAGGCTGCCAGAAGCATGTTTTACTAGTCGCCCCAACAGGCGATAAAGCATGCTCTCATGCTTCATAGCACTGCTTCCTACACGCTTCAAACGCTATAGTGACGGAAAAAGCGCAATTTCACTGTAAATATATACAGAATGTTGCTCTACAACATTCCGCTCTTTCCGTCTCAAAAACCCAATTGCCTTGTTGGATTCTTAAATTGCATGAAACCAAGTGAGGACACTATCCGGCGTCAACAAACGGTTCAAAAACATTCTCAAACGGTTCGTAAAAGACAGTTGACCTAGAAACTAATACAGTTTGACCTAATTCGTCCCCTAGAGGAGACGAAACTTACATTTTTCTATTTTCATGAGTTCACTGCAGTGAAATTGCGCTTTTTCCGTGACTATAGAGCTTGAAGCGTATAGAAAGCAGTGCTCTGAAGCATGGGAGCATGCTTTATCGCCTGCTGAGGCGACTGAAAACGCATGCTTCTGGTAGCGTTCGACCAATGTGTATCGGGTGCAAGAAGAAAGCACCAACAAAGAGAAAGCAAGAAGGCGAAGTGTTGCCAATGTAGAGAAAAAGGAAGGAAGCACTAGAGCCAGTTTTGAGGTCTGCGGAGAAGTGTTGCCAGAGGGATACATGCAGTGGCGTTGAGCACATCATTGGAAATGATGACAATTGCAGAAGGAGGACCTAGACATTATTACTGTTAACAACCAGAAAGAAATATATGTTGGATTGCGCCAACATATGAAACAGCCCTAACATATCTACCGCAAGTACTACAACCAGCAGGAACAACAGTGAGACAGCTTCAAAATCAAGACGCCTCGGAAGTCTGCTGGGTAAGATGCATAGTAGCTAATTGTATTCTTAATACAATTTTAAAAAAAATAATAATAAAAAAAAATAATAATAATAATAATAATCATAATAATAATAATAATAATAATAATAATAATAATAATAATAATAATAATAATAATAATAATAATAATAATAATAATCATACTAATAATAATACTAATAATAATAATAATAATAATAATAATAATAATAATCATCATCATCATAATAATAATAATCATAATAATAATCATAATAATAATAATCATATTATTATTATTATTATTATTATTATTATTATTATTATTATTATTATTATTATTATTATTATTTATAAGGAGCCTGCCCTTTGGTTCTAAGCATTTTAAGGTCGTAATACGTGCACATTTCCTAACCAAACGCGAAATTATCGTTACCTACATCATCATCATCATCATCGTCATCATCATCATCATCATCATCATCATCATCATCATCATCATCATCATCATCATCATCATCATCGTCGTCGTCGTCGTCGTCATCGTCATCATCATCATCATCCTCACCAACTTCAGCATCATCATCATTATCATCGTCATCATAATCATCACCATCACCGTTTTCAGCATCACCGTCGTCTTCACCCCCTCTGGGTGCGCAAATATCACCTCCGGATGGACACTGGACGCGGTGGGCCGGACGGACGGACAAAGCCAGAAACAATAGTTCTCTTAGCTTTACAACTCCGAAACTAATAACGCTTGCGCTCCCCACTTCTAGACATCTGTGTGCAGCAACTTTATCTTTTTTTTTCTTTTTAAAAATTTTTTTAATCATTTGGCTACAATTATCTTGTAGCCCACTCACAAGCAGAGTATATGTACGTGTCCAGTGAGGTAACTATGTAACCTGTTTGGTTCAAAGAACAGTAATGCTTTTTACAGGAAACGTTATCGGATTCAACATACATTCTGCATCTGCGTGTCTTGTGTGCTAAGGAACCTGGGTTTGGGTCCCGGGGAACGGCAGGTAAGAACGTTTTGCTGACGGGAATACCGTCTGTAATGACTCAGTAGTCGGTGTAACATTTCCTCTCCCTGATTCGCCCTGGTCCATGGACGAGTGGGTGGCGTTCAACGATCCTAATTATAGGCCAAGCAGGGAGTGGGTGGGAGAGGAGTGGGGTGGGAGGGAGGGTGAAGGGTTGCTTACTGGTTAGTACTACGGTACTGTTATTAATACAGGATGCTATCACGCGCTTTTTCTTCAAACTCACTCCAAGCGCGGCGATCTGACCAGAATCGCTATTACAGAAGACAGAAGAAAAATCAATTTAGTTTGAAATTTAGATTGACTGCACCCAATACCGTTATTGAATAAAGCTGTGTACCGTGGGTCAAAGTCGTACCGGTTTTACCGCGGTATTTTTAGGTCGTATCGGTATTTCGTACCGGTATACCGCGATCTGAAGTGTTACAATCAAATGGTATATGGCACTGACAGTAGTGACCGACGCAAAAGAAAGATTGTCATACACTTCAAACAGTTTCAAAGAACCACATTTCCATAGAAACTGAAGCTTTATTATTGCTTGAACGCCTTCAAAACAAATTATGATAAATCACTGTTTAGAACATCAGCAAACTTTAAACCACAAAATCTAAATAAAACAAAAAACATTCAACGGGAAAGGTCTTTGAGAACTTTAAGAGTTCAGGAGGATTGGCGACTGGTACCATGCTCAAACACGTGGATAAGCTGCTGTTCTTATAAGTTCTTCTTCAAGAACCGCTGCCTATCCACGTGTTTGGGCTTTAGGCTCGCTCTCTGGGCGGACACGATGTCGCCCACTGTCGCGTTATGTGTTGTCGAGATTTCCCAGTAAACCGCATCGGTATACCGTAACGTCGCGTTTCCGAACCTGAATACAGTTACGCATCGGTAAAATCGTCCAGCCCTATTATTGAAGTGGTGTTATCGCACGCGCAGCAGCCTCTAGGACGAGTTGCCTTCAAACCTGATTTTGTAAACGCCGTGAGAAACTCTGTGGACTGGTCTGTGCGCTATGGTACAACAAAGAACTTGATTGTAACTGTCTGGGAACGCCGGGCTGTTTGTTGGCAGTCTTGTGCATTTCAGTCTACAGACTCTACTAATAATAACAAAATTCCACTGCCGACAGCTGGCACGACCCGCTGTCACACCTTGTTTTTGGTAAGTTTCCTACACAGAGGTTCTCAGGCTGTCAGACAATACTGTTGTTCAGTGTCAACATGCGTGGCTTAAGGGCACCTCTTGACGTCTTGGATGGCTTGGATGTTTATTTAACTGCCCTTTGCACTATCGCAGGGATGGAACCAAGGTAGGTTAGTTGTGGTGATTTTCCGTTGTTAATAGCAAATAATGAAGTAAAGAAAGAAAGAAAGGATGAAGGAAACACAGACAGACAGACAGAGACAAACGATCAATGGTGTTTCCAGGCCTGTGCCAATTAGATCGATGTAAGCATGTTAGTTACAAATAAGATAAACTTTATTATTCCAAAGACACTTTGAGTAAAAGGAGAGACAGACAGACTCAGAGAAAGAGAGACAGATAGGCAGATAGACCCAGAGAGAGAGAGACAGAGAGACAGACAGACAGACAAAAACCGCAAAGCTATTTTCATCTGAGTGCCAGGACAAGAAAACACTGTTAGCTATATACATTGTCATGTGCGGTGAAACAACAGATTGTCCGGAAAATGTGATGGTCATAATCACTTTATTCCGGATGTCCTCCACAGTGTATCACCCGCATCATAAAAATAGACACTCGGACAGACTTAAAGTAGACAGACAGACAGAAACAGAAGCATATTTTCTCTCTCTCTCTCTCTCTCTCTCTCTCTCTCTCTCTCTCTCTCTCTCTCTCTCTCTCTCTCTCTCTCTCTCTCTCACTTTCTCTGTCTCTGTTTGTGTCTCTGTCTGTCTGTCTGTGTGTGTTTCTCTCTCTCTCTCTCTCTCTCTCTCTCTCTCTCTCTCTCTCTCTCTCTCTCTCCCTCTCTTCTATCTTTTCGTGCCATAAAAAAATATTAATTTAATTAATAAACTATTTCATTGCGTTCTATTCTGTTCTTGTTCACATTCACTTACACATAAGCTGACGCCTTCACACAAACACATGCAGAATCAGAATCAGAATCAGAGAAATAAATAAGTACAGACAGTCAGACCAGCATTGAATAAGCGCCAGCCGGCGCCCCATCGTAACAAAGACACATGGATCCTGTATCGGCCAGCGCCTTGAGCTGCTCTCGAGCTGGAAAAGCGCTGTAAATAAATAAATAAATAAATAAATAAATAAATAAGCATAATACTTATAGGTGCTGTACTCGCCTTATTCCTAAATCAGACTCAAAGCGCGGTGATCTGTCACCCACATACATGCTGACGTGTTACAAACACTGTGATATACAAACACTGTGATATACAAACACTGTGATATGCAAACACTGTGATATACAAACACTGTGATATGCAAACACTGTGATATACAAACACTGTGATATACAAACACACTTTCATTACTCATGCATGTGGTGTAAAGAAAAGTCGCTGTCAGAGCACAGGAAGGAAATCCAATGTTATTTTGAAATTTAGATAGACTGCTTCCAATACGATGTTTGAAGGGAGTGAGGAAAACGGAGAACCCAGAGAAAACCCTCGGTGACCTGAAAGTCTCGCATCTAAGTCACAAAAGCTCGTTCCATGCGGAAAAACGAACCCGTGACCTTCGGCCTAGGAAACGGGCGACGAACCCACTGAGCCACGAGGCTCAATAGTGCACAAGTTGGACAAATTGTTTTGTAACCTCAGACTCCACTATTAATGTCCCGAGCATAGTAACCCGCATTGCTTTGAACCCATCACGACCTCTGGAACACGATGTTACGTCGCTGTATTCCACCAAGAAGAAGAATCCTACTAATAATAATAGGCGTGTGATGACATGTGTCATTGTGCTGTCTGTCACAGTGCCAGCGTCTACATACATGTCTGTCAAACGGTATTGTCAGCGCTGGAGGTAATGATAATATTGTCCCTGCGCTCTGCACTCTGCTCGCTTTCTACCTAACTGACATGCAGACAGATGGATAGAAAACAAGGACCGCGGCCAGACAAGCAGGCGGGCTTGGGAAATTAGTTAACGATCAAACTTTATGGTAAAACTTAAGCTTACTCCTATTATTGTTCCTGCAACCATCATCATCATCATCATCATCATCATCATCATCATCATCATCATCATCATCATCATCATCATCATCATCATCATGAATGAATGAATGAATGAACACTGAATCTTAAGGTCTACACCAACCATTGGGGATACGACAGACGGGGCCAACCATTGCAGGGAAGAGGTAGGGTAGGGAATCTTACATGACCGTCCCACACTAGCGTCGGACTTGTCTGATTATGTCGAAAATATCAGACATAGACAGACAGAAGACCGAAAGACGAATAAGCGGACCGAGAAGCAATTAGGCGGACAGACAAGCCAGCGAACGAGTGTCTTACAAACAGGCATGAATACTTATACCAACATAGACCAAGCAGACAAACATCCAATATTGATTTTTAAAAAAAGTACGAGAGAGGGAGGACCTAGAGAGAGAGAGAGAGAGAGAGAGAGAGAGAGAGAGAGAGAGAGAGAGAGAGAGAGAGAGAGAGAGAGAGAGAGAGAGAGAGAGAGATTAAAAAAATAAAATTAGGGATTCAGATTTTAAACTAATTAAAAAAGTGTAATGTTTCAATCAGTTTATCAAACGAATTAACATAATACAGGACTACTCTTTAAAATTAAATTCTAACCACACCCACCCACCCACCCACCCACACACACACACAGATAATCAGAGAAACAGAGAGAGTGAGTGAGAGGTGGGGGGGGGGGGGGGTGCGCACCGGTCCTGATTTGGCTCGGAAGTGTTCGCTGGACCTAAAGCAATAATCATGTAATGTAATGTAAGGTGGGGGTGCGGAGGTGTCCGCTGACAGAATAAATCCGTGACCGCTGTCACAGAGGACGGATGAGGGAATAGAGGAGAGAGGGGAAACATAACAAAATAAGGGAGTAGGGTGTGGGGTGGACGTGTGGAGAGGACGACTCCATTTTCATGTACAACTGGCATTGCACTGTGTCTGTCACCTGGCACCTGTTGTGTTGAAACGACAGGTCTACTAGTGTATTTTAACGATGACAGCTTGTTGGGCAAACAGAACACACTGCATACTACAGCGTGGTTAACAACAGCGACAGGTCGTTGGCCTGTGCCCAGTGCCAGTGTCGATAGGGCCGGGGGAAATATTTGAGGATGGAACGTTCGGTATGCGGTAAGGTGGGCGGGAAGTACAATGACGTTGGTATGTCTGCCGGAATGGTGTGGTGTATTGAGCGGTCTGCCGGAATGGTGTGGTGTATTGAGCGGTCTGCCGGAATGGTGTGGTGTATTGAGCGGTCTGCCGGAATGGTGTGGTGTATTGAGCGGTCTGCCGGAATGGTGTGGTGTTTTGAGCGGTCTGCCGGAATGGTGTGGTGTATTAAGCGGTCTGCCGGAATGGCGTGGTGTATTAAGCGGTCTGACGGCCAAAACTGGCACCGCCTTTGACTCCTTCCTTCCGCCATCACAGACCTGCACCTCTCATAAACATTATAACCTTTGACCTCGCTCTACCTTCATCTTTGACTTCAGCCAATGCCATCTCATCAGACATTTAGCGCTGTTATCACGCTGTGTGTGTGTGGGGGGGAGGGGGTCGAAATTTTATGGGCCTAATTCATACATGTTCATTGATTCTTAATGATAAAGTTCAAATGGTACGCGCAGGGATGTAAGAAAGGGGAGAGCAGAAGCAGGGAAGAAGGAGGGGGGAAGGGGTCCGTAGGAGCGTGGGGAGGGGGAGGGGTGTTTGAGGTGGTAACAAAGGTGTATGGAGGGGGAAAGTGAGGAGGTCTGAAAACTATTTTGCTTAGAAACACGCTTTTGCAGGTAATATTTTATTTATTTATTTATTTATTTATTTATTTATTTATTTATTTATTTATTCCCTTTTATAGAGCGCCTTTCCAACCCAAGAGCTGCTGAGGGCGCTGACCGATACAGGATCTAACTCAAGCCGCCTTTGAGCGCATAGCCTGACGCCCAGACAACTGAGCACAATCCTGAGCCACCAGGGAAGGGGAGAAGGGACCTAGTGCGTGCTGGGTGGCTTTGTATAGCCGGCACTCATCCATCATGGACATGAGCGTCAGGATCTTTAAAGTCGATGGAATATATGTGTGCACAGACTAGACCTTGATTCATACTCTCATCCGAAAGTAATCTAGTGCTGCTGCAAATAATGATGGTGCAGCTTTTGCTGTTGCTGCTGCTGATGATGATAATGATGATGACGGTACTGCTGAAACTGGTGAAAATTGTTATCGTCATGGTAGTAGAGATAATGTCGCGGAGGAACCAAACAGAATTGTTGAATAATAAGAGCCAGACAGCAAGGCCAAGGCAACAATTGAAAAGTTCACGAAAGTTAGAGAGCATGACTTGGAAAACGGACAACGCATTTTCCACGGTTCCGCTGCTTCAAACTGCAGGTGTCACTCTCACAGACAGGCTAGAGTCGCAGACGGCAATAACAGCAATGCTGTCAGGCAGGTGCTGTTGAGAGATAACTTGCAGTATGAGAGACAAATACTGACAAGATATTGAAGAGTATACTGTCGAACCTCTGCGCCCTGAGCATAATTATTACTTTGAAAAAGCGCGCTTTTTCAATTATATTATTGATGTTCTGCCTTCTTCTATTACAGCATTGCATAAGGCATTCTGTTATCAGTGAGTGGACCTTTAGAGACAGGACAGTGGGTAAAGTAGGAGGAATCGTAGTAGGAGAAATGTCTTTATGTAGTCAACTAAAGTAGTCTGTAACACAAACATGCAGCTTATGTAGGTTTGAAACGGATGTCTGGAAGGTCAAATAGGCATCTAAAGGTAACAACGGTGCTGGGCATTGACTGGCATAAAGAAGAAGAAGAAGAGGGTGAAGCACAAGAACAAAAATGGAAAAGAGTTGGGGTAACGGTATTCAGTCACGCACATGCTGTTGCAGTAGTGAGACAAATTTTCACGGTTCTCAAGGCACAGAAAATAGGGGGGCTCGGTCCGTGAATAATTGTCCCAGAGTCGCAGAACCAACTAGAGAGAAAGTGGGGAAAATGTTGGATCAGGTTCCGTGCATGCCAGCGGAGCTGTGGGACAATTTTGTACGGTTCAGCTGCGTGGACAATTGGTCCTCTGGCAGTTTGCGGTCCTTCAGAAGGGAATAATTAACATCGCGAGAAGTGTTCTTTATTGAAGAGCATAATTATTCATAAACCCATTAGGTGACTTGTACAGAAACTACAACTGTTCGCTTACACAGGACAGATATTAATCAAAACGTTCAAACAAAATTAACGCAGGAGTTCATTTAGCATCAGTGTTTGATAAGGTCGGGTACGGCGGTACTATCAAATATTGTAGCTTTGTTATGAAGTCTATGAAGTGTTAACCTTCACGTCATGTAAAAACAAGGGTTCCAGAAAGCAGAACTATAGCTGGTGCCTCCCCCCTCCCCCCCCCCCCCCCCCGAACTATCCGATAACAAGGGTCATAATTTATAACCTGACAACTGACAGCGACCCTTCATAGCGAATGAAATAAATTATACCCCTGTTATATTTCTCAAAGGCTGGGAACTGTGTTACTGTATAATGAAAGTTTGTATTGTATGAAACAGTTAAGCCTAAAAAAGGTAGAACGGGTGATCCCGTTTTCTCTCCCATTCTCTCTACCACAAAACCACTCCACTAGGATTTTATTAGTGACAGTCTTCTCCAAGCCTGTATCACAAGACTGTTCTACAATATTCTTAAAACTGGCCTATGAATACTTTCTTCTAGACATTCTGGAATCCTTATTTGCTGTCTGAAGCGTACCTAAAGTCAGCTATGCGCACTCTAGAAACATTGCTCTATTAATATGGTCTGTCATAATTCTATGGAATCTGTATTTGCTGTCTTCTTAGACAGCAAATAAAGAAGACAGCAAATACAGATTCCAGAGTATTCTGACAGACCATATTAATAGAGCAATGTTTCTAGAGAGAGTTTGTTAGAGCCTAGCCTTCCCAAAGACAGTTACATGAACTCTAGAACCATTGTACTAGAAATATGTTCTGTCATAATATTCTGGAATCTTTACTTTCTGTCTTCTTTAGAATCTACCATAAACTAAAGACAGTTCCATGCCCTATACCATTGCTCTTAATTGACTTTCCTTAAAAATATTCTAGCTTAATGAATTCAGACTCTTATCACAAAGTTCTATACACTCTAGAAATATATTCTGAAATCTTTATTTGCTGTATTCTTAGAGTCTAGCACAAATAGAATTCCATACTCAACGAATACGGCACAAATGAACGCCTTCCCTCCAAATATTCTAGACTATTTCTGTACTTTCTCGTTAAGTGTGTTCAACAACGTCGGTTTCATACTGGATAAACATTGCTCTTCTATTTACTTTCTTTATGAGGGTCAAGACATCCTGGAAGGGTGTGTCTAGGGCATAAATTTATGATTGATTTTATATGGCACCGATCCCAGACCCCAGCAAATGGCTCAGTACAAAGCCCCATACCGTTCAAGCTTTGTAGCCAAGCTGTTACAGTGTTATAAATTATGTTTACAGTCACTCCTGTGGAAAGGTCTTATCACAGATATAAACTTCCCTTTTCATATTTTGGAAGTAGCGATTCTTGAACAAACACTGTAGCAAAGAGGTCATAAAGTGTGATTTCATGCGTTTCTTCTTCTTCTTCTTCTTCTTCTTCTTCTTCTTCTTCTTCTTCTTCTTCTTCTTCTTCTTCTTCTTCTTCTCTCCCTCTCTCTCTTTCTCTCTCAAGTTTTTACTCTCGTTCTTGTTCATTACAATGTTCTGACTACACGCAGGTATTGCGTTGGAAAATAAAGTGTCACATCGTTGAAAGCGTATTATGCTCCGCAAAGCCACCGTACCACATGGTGGGTTAAAGGTAACTCCTTAGAGAAATTTGTTTATCACTTTTGTAAACAGAACTGCATTAGAGTAAAACAAAACACATCGTGATCTTCACAGTGGTAGAATGTTCGTGCTTATCTATGTTTACGTCTTACAATGACGAGAGCGACCCACGATGGTCCGTCGCTTGTGGCTTGGTTTTATGTCTTGTCATGTCTTGTGTCACCTGAATTCGCCAAATCAAGTGTCAGGTCACGGGTTTTTACAGACTGCTGTGGTCAATGTGAGATAGAATCAGAGATCAGCAATCACATTCTGCTACTGTAGCGATCACAATATAATATTTGTTGTTTCCTGCATATACAGGTTCTATATATGCGAAGGTTATCAGCAATTTACAGGAGGGAGATACTTTTGAACCGCCATGTAAACAACAGTGGTTTGAGAACAGACAGACCTCAATCCTATCCTATCCTATCCATAACTCGGAGGTCGTAGGGGCACCACAGATGATCGTTTAACCATCGTACTCCATCTTTCCCTGTCCTCAGCAACCCTGATTGTTTCGCTCAGTGTCAAACAATGATCATATAATGTAATGAGAACAGACAGGCCACAAACAATGTTCATGTAATGTAATGAAAACTGACAGACCTCAAACAATGTTCATGTAATGTAATGAAAACTGACAAACCTCAAACAATGTTCATATAATGTAATGAAAACTGACAAACCTCAAACAATGTTCATATAATGTAATGCGAACTGACAGAAACGGCTAGTGTGCAGTTCCAGCCCTCTTGAACAATGTACAAGCCATTTTTTTTCATTCGCAACTAATTGTCATTGACTACAAATGGACATAAATGAGTCATCTGGACTGGGTTCTCTCTCTCTCTCTCTCTCTCTCTCTCTCTCTCTCTCTCTCTCTCTCTCTCTCTCTCTCTATCTCTATCTCTCTCTCTCTCTCCCATTCACTACCTAAACGCTTTTGTAATTATCTACATTTTTTCAAATACCCATTTAAATTAGTAGTCATGTAGCTATTAAATTACAGTTCACAGGAACGGTAACCATAACTGAATGTTCTCTCTCTCTCGCTCCCTCTCTTTCTTTCTCTTTCTATCTCCCCGTGCTCTCTCTTTCCCCGAGACCTGCTTACGGGAGTGACATACATAGAGAGAGAAAGAGAGAGAGAGAGTCAGAGAGAGAGAGACAGAGAGAAACAGACACAGAAAGACAGACAGAGACAGAGGGCAGGGGTTGGATAGTATTGGTGGTGTTAATATATTTGTTTCTACCTTATCCTATCCTATCCTATCCCGTAATTGGGAGGTCGTTGGGGCACCACAGATGATCGTTTAACCAGCGTACTCCATCTTTCTCTGTCCTCAGCAGCCCTGATGGCTTCTCTCAGTGTCAAGCCAGTCCATTCTCGAATGTTGTCCTCCCACCTCTATTTCGGTCTCCCTCTTATTCTACCTCCTTGCACTGTGCCTTGCAGGATGGTCTTTGCAAGGCCTGATGATCTGGTGACGTGGCCGTACCATCGGAGTTTCCGTTTCTTCACCACTGTGAGCAGGTCATCGTGTTGTCCAATGGCTTGTGTGATGGTCTGTCGGACTTCGTCATTGGTGATGTGCTGGGTATAAGAAATGCCCAGAAGTCTTCTGTAGCACCTCATCTCCATGTTTCTACCCATGAATTACAAATCTGGTTAGCAAAAATGGACCACAGAAATATGTGTTATGTTATGTGTGTGCGTGCGTGTGTGTGTTTTCTCGCGTTAGTGTATGCATGTGTGTGTGCATGTGTGTGTGTTTGTGAAACCCCTACTAACGCATATAAATTCGTCCTTATTTTCTCATTCATAAATTCTGCTTTCCAATGTCACGTGAACAAAGCCTGCATACTACAGGGAATATTAAACAGTCCCATGTGCTAGACCTGAACTAACCACGCTACGGTATAACCACATGCAGGCGCATTAGTGTAAATGGTACCTCCATGAGTCCAATGGGAATTGTGCCAGCACGTCGCTTCCACATAGGTCAAAGTGCTAGACACATCCAGAAGGTTCTACTCCACGGTGTTGCGGGGGCCAGCCAACCACATTAGTTGTGCGCTTAGAAGAAAAAACGGCTTTGGGTTCGGTTCCCTCTTCACGCCAGCGGACTACTTATTTATTGTATCGCTCTTGTATAGCGCTTTTCCAGCTTAAGAGCTGCTCAAGGCGCTGGCCGATACAGGATCTGTCTCAAGATTCCCGAGACACCCACTTGCAGCCTTTGGGCGCATAGTCTGACGCCCAGACTGACTGAGCACAATCCTGGGGGACCGGGGATGCGAACAAAAGAGACCTAGTGCGTACTTGGTGTATTTGTGTGACCGGCACTCACACGTCTAGGACATGAGCGTCAGGATCTTTAAAGTCCGTGCTATGAAACGCGTGCGTGCACTGACTAGACCTCGGTTTAATCTCTCATCCGGAGAAGTAGGGGCGCAGTGTCTCAAGGTATGTTTTTACCTTTGCAGCGCTGTAGTAATGACTTGGATTGTTTTGTCAATCATGAAGTAGGTTCATAGCAACATACCTACCAAAATCAATCAAGACGTAGGTTCAGCGGGTAATACGGTGCGGTTAGAACCCCTTCATGTGCCTTGAGCAGCATCTCAAGCTGATGAGCGCGCTAGTAATGACTTTTTACTTCGTCAACATTGTCCCATGCTCACACTGTCAAGCTAAGCGAACTAGAAACAGTCCCTAAAGTTCTGGCTGGTTAAATGCTGCCAAACTACTAGCACATCCAGAAAAATACTGACCCGGTTAATTGTTTCGTTTAAACTATCACCCGCCAGCGACATAATCCCCGAAACTCTGGTTGCCCCGTGTGCTGGCACTGACATTCAGAACGACTTTCCAACAGACGACAAATTGCTGCGACATAAGGCTGACCTCCCCTTAATCGTGCCTGAAAGAGTAATCTTCCCTGAAATCACCGGAACCGAAGCATTTAGCTCCCCTTATTTCTGGCACAGTTGGGTTTGTTTATGATGCGAAATTATGGACTGCTTGTCTCCTGAATTTATTTATTTATTTATTTATTTATTTATTTATTTATTTATCTCTTTATATAATTCAACCAATGTTTCATTTTTTCCATCCATTACCTTCTTAGGAAGGGTTAAGGTGGGGGGGAGGGAAGGGGGGAGAGGGAGTCAGGGCATGGGAGGGGTGAGGGTGATTTTTATTTGGTATTGTCACTCAAATGGGTGAAGCTGGGGTTGCTTACTCAAGGAAAGCAGGGCTGGCCAAAGTAGCGCCATACAGGGCAAGGAAAAGTAGAATCCTACCCCCCTCTCCTGATTCGATTTTACTCCAAAATCCCACCAAATAATTCCCAGTGAGGCGCCAAGTTGATTGGGGCAGTGCGATGGCCAGTGTTTACAGCGTTATTACGTATTCCAGTGCTGTTATTCTTCCTCAATCTCCTTTGCCTTGTTTTTGGCTTAAGAATCATTGTTTTGTTTCATGTACTCCTTTGCTTCTCATACTGTCAAGTTTGAATGCTGACAGTCCTCTGGTTTAGGCCATTTATCTCAGTCTGCAAGTTCGTAGGCGTGATAGCATTGTGGGGTTCTGATGTTTCAGCTCCAAGCTGAAGAGAAAAAGAGAGAGAGAGAGAGAGAGAGAGAGAGAGAGAGAGAGAGAGAGAGAGAGAGAGAGAGAGGAAGAGAGAGAGAGAGCGAGAGAGAGAGAGAGAGAGAGAGAGAGAGAGAGAGAGAGAGAGAGAGAAAGCACTAGGCAGACGATTCTCACGATTAGTGGAAAGTTTAGATAGTGTTTGCAATGAATGCACCCGGTACACATTGGTCGAAGGCTGACAGAAGCATGTTTTACTAGTCGCCTCAACAGGCGATAAAGCATGCTCTCATGCTTCATAGCACTGCTTCCTACACGCTTCAAGCGCTATAGTGACGGAAAAAGCGCAATTTCACTGTAAATATATACAGAATGTTGCTCTACAACATTCCGCTCTTTCCGTCTCAAAAACCCAATTGCCTTGTTGGATTCTTAAATTGCATGAAACCAAGTGAGGACACTATCCGGCGTCAACAAACGGTTCAAAAACATTGTCAAACGGTTCGTAAAAGACAGTTGACCTAGAAACTACTACAGTTTGACCTAATTCGTCCCCTAGAGGAGACGAAACTTTCATTTTTCTATTTTCATGAGTTCACTGCAGTGAAATTGCGCTTTTTCCGTGACTATAGAGCTTGAAGCGTATAGAAAGCAGTGCTCTGAAGCATGGGAGCATGCTTTATCGCCTGTTGAGGGGACTAATAACGCATGCTTCTGGTAGCGTTCGACCAATGTGTATCGGGTGATGAGGGATACATTGGAGCCAGTGGCAATGATGACAGTTTATACAATGAGACGAAGATGGAGGATGTGAGTGAATAGGATTAGGAGGAGGAGGAGGAGGAGGAGGAGGAGGAATATGCACAAAATAATGGGAGAACTGGGAATGCCGACTTTCATATTCAGAAAATGCCGACTTCGGCCTTTTGTGTTACATCAAAGATGACGGCACGGGAAACTAGCTGGCCATTAACCCAGGTAATAATAATAATAATAATAATAATAATAATAATAATAATAATAATAATAATAATAATAATAATAATAATAATAATAAGACAAGATGCTATCACGCGCTTTTTTTCACAGCACCAGTCAGCAAGACAGGTCTGATAGGTCGCTGACACTCAGTGTGACGCCGGCACTTGAGTCGAGGCTAGGCCTATAAACCTCTTTCTTCTTCCAGTGCTATTTAAACAATAAGCTGTACAGGTTACTAGTTCCACACAAAACCACCACAGCAAAGAGACCATTTAGTTAAAAACTCTAAAGTGCGATTTGGACTGCTGCAGTCTGTCTATCTGTTGCAGTCTGTCTATCTGTTGCAGTCTGTCTATCTGTTGCAGTCTGTCTGTCTGGTGCAGTCCATGGTTGTATACCTTTTTTCGGTAATTAGGCCAGATCCAGTCACAGTGGACGCTCTTTAAATTCTGAGGTGCTGTATATGGTGGAGTTAATAGGCGTGTGCAAGGAAAGTCATAGAAACAACTTTAAGACTAATATGAGAACTGAACAACTTTAAGACTAACATTGAGAACTGAACAACTTTAAGACTAACATGAGAACTGAACAACTTTAACACTAACATGAGAACTGAACAACTTTAAGACTAACATGAGATCTGAACAACTTTAAGACTAACATGAAAACTAAACAACTTTAAGACTGATATAGAACTGAACAACTTTAAGACTAACATAAAAGTGAACAACTTCAAGACTAACATGAGAACTGAACAGCTTCAAGACTAACATGAGGACTGAACAACTTTAAGACTAACATGAGAACTGAACAACTTCAGTATGGAAGCCATTGATTGCAAAGTGAATCAGTGGCCTAAGTTAAGAAAGTAACTGTATACAAAATGAATTTTAAAAAGTGATATAATTCCAAATAATATAGGGGGCACAATATAATATAATATAGATCTAACGCAATACAATACAATATATTGTCTGATAAAAGAAAAACATAAATTGCCTTTGGCATGCCGTCCATGCATGCAACGACATAAATAAAAACTAAAAATCTAAAATAAGATCTGCTTACATGCAACCATCACACACATTATATAGTTTTACTCCACAGGCAGACATCGAATATACAATAAAACTTATAGTTCTGGCTGGAAAACACTACCTCTTAAACTTTGGCCCGTTAGAATTTTTTTTCCGAGCATCGGTTATTTTATCGCTAGATCAAGACCGAAGGAGTTCTATACAAAAGGGACAAAGTCAAATGAAAATAACACGACACAATAGAGAAACCACTTCACTGAATAGCAAGGTAGACTATTCAAACGTGTTGGGCACTCGAAACCCAGTAATTCTTGTCACTATCTCATTGTAGGACTCTTTTCATTGTAGAGTTCACCCAAACCAGTAAATGTTGCCATTGTAGGGCCATCACAACCCAGAAAATGTTGTCATTGTAGGGCCATCACAACCCAGTAAATGTTGTCATTGTTGGGCCCACCCAACACAGTAAATGTTGTCATTGTAGGGCCCACCCAACACAGTAAATGTTGTCATTGTAGGGCCATCACACCCCAGTAAATGTTGTCATTGTACGGCCATCACAACCCAGTAAATGTTGTCATTGTAGGGCCCACCCAACACAGTAAATGTTGTCTTTGTAGGGCCCACCCAACCAATAAATGTTTTCATTGTAGGGTCTTCACAACTGTGACGGTGGGTCTATTGTTACTGGGCTCTGCACAATGGAATGCTATTACCCACTCGTCTTGCGGGGATCGGCTAGTTTAATCACCCTGTGACTAATCTTAGTACATTTATATGTTTAGCTTGGTCTGTGTGCGGATAGGGTTATAGAGATAGGGAGGAAATGGTAAAAGATTCACTGGCACACTAGCTCTCACACGGCTATGAAACATATGTAGTCCAGCCACTTGTTAACAGTAAATATCACACATTTATTTCCTCTACTCTATACATAATTCTCTAAACACTCTATTAACTTAAATGTCCAAGTTCACTTCGAATAGTTCGTTCCTTGATGGTTCTATGCTGCTACTGTTCTTGATATTTGTTACTTTCTCATCATTGGGCTATTTGTTCTGGTTGGCCTAATGTTCCTTTCAGGAGAGTGGACTACCGCATAGTCCTTCTAGATCAGTGTTAGTGCGTTTTTTCGTGAGCACTTAGCTGATTCGTTGAGGTGTGATGATGGTGTCTCCTCCTGGTTTGTTAACTATTGGACTATGGTAGCTCAATGCTAGAGGCTCCACTGCAGGTCGAATGTCAGGGTTGACCCTTAGTGGTCTATTTCCTGCATCGGACCAACAAGCCTGCTCGTCTGCAAAACATAAAACGAGTTTCTGCAATGCCTTGTTTACTAAGGGTGTGCAGAGCGTCCCACTGATGGCAGAAACCGCCCTCAGTTAAGATCGCATCCACTTCTACAAACAAGGGACGAGCAACTTCTATGTCCGTGGTCCACTGGAATCTCCAGCATAGTTCCTCTACCTATACATACATCATGGCTAAACTAAACACATGGAGAAGTAATTAACAATATACACATTCTCTGGTACAGCCACTGGTCTGTAATATTACACATAGGAGAAACAACAGTTGGACAATATGGGCTACCTCATGATTTCGAAAACCGGTCGCGGGTTCGCCACGTGGTCACGCTAAGTTTTACAAACATTCACAATGATAAAACATGGCAAGACTTCACAAACATAATCCAACAATATTATCAATAATCCCGATGAGACAAAAGATTGATCATTTACCTTCTTGACAATGTCAGGCTGTGGCTATACTGCGATGAATGAATTTCACCTGTCACCTACTTAGTCTTCAGCTAGAGAGATCTTTCAGTGTGCGTCCGTCTCGATTGAGATTTAGACAAAGAATGACTACCGAGAAAATCTCGTGAGACCTGATCTCTCTAGCTGAGACCTGAGCGCTTCCTAGCAGGGGGTGGTGGCTATACGTCAGCAGGATGAGGTCACTACCTACACTAGCGAGAGTTAGCTTAAACATGCTTAGCACAGTCCTTGACTTCTGTCGTCTACTAGGCATCGACTTTAATTTACAAAGGCTACAGCAGGCTGAACTATTTAAGGCGTGAAGCCGTAGTGCAGGGTCTAAATAGCCTATTGTGACAACAACGCAGTAAATGTCATCGTAGGGCCCACAAGACCCAGTAAATGTTGTCATCGTAGGGCCCACACAACCCAGTAAATGTTGTCATCGTAGGGCCCACAAGACCCAGTAAATGTTGTCATTGTAGGGCCCACACAACCCGGTAAATGTTGTGATCGTACGGCTCACAAAACCCAGTAAATTTTGTCATCGTACGGCCCACAAAACCCAGTAAATGTTGTCATTGTAGGGCCCACACAACCCAGTAAATGTTGTCATTTAAATGCTAGACACACAAAAATAAATGTCAGTGCCCTGACACAAACAAGGAATACTACTGGACACAAACAAGAAATACTACTGGACACAAACAAGGAATACTACTGGACACAGAGAGGTGAGCACTACTTCACTTGGAGAGAGGACACTACACAACAAACAAAAAAGGAGACACAAAAGCTAAAGTAAAAGAGGGTACAAAATTCCAGTTCTAAGGAGACGCAATCAACGTTAATTTTCTGCAATGCCATTGTAACAGACAAAAAAAATAGAGGGATGGGGAGACGGCGCCACATGACAAGGGACGCAACTTAAGACCCAAAATGGCAAACAATTTTAGATAGAAAAAGAACACAAATAGAAACGATGATGCAACTGCAACACCACTAAAAGGGGAAACAATTCCAGTTGTACGAGAAAACACTGCAAATCAAGTGCCAGCCCCGAAGTTTATTGCTTTTAAAGTAGAGAAGCACACTGAGATCCTATAAGCACTTTACTGTTGGTTTCAAATTCGATTCATTCTTTGTTAAGCACACCTGAAGTGCCGTAGTTTTCTAATGTTTGCAATGTACAGCTACAAAAGCTTCATGAAAAGAAGCAGCCAGATGAATGTTGCCCTGAAGACTTCTGTCGCATTTTACAGAGAACAGACGACAGCAAAGAAGAGTTGCGCTTACTAAAACTACCACATCACTGCACTGATACCCAGGATGAAGCCAACTATAAGAGTACGAAACTCACAGAGCAAGTGACCATATCAGTCTCCTCTCTGAAAATCCTTAACGGGAAGAGAGGGGACTATAAACTGATTAAATAAGTTAATAATAATAATAATAATAATAATAATAAGCAAGTGACCTCCCTCTCTCTCTCTCTCTCCCTCTCTCTCTCTCTCTCTCTCTCTCTCTCTCACACACACACACTTATTAGTATGTGGGTCCTGGCAATTGTGGTAAGAACCGTGGCACCGCCATTGCCTTGGCTTATCACCTCGCTCCAGAGGCGCCTCACTTACTTATGTATTCAAACAATTGAAGCATTGACTACCAAGCGATATCGTTGCAGCCTTTACAGCCAGTGCTTCCAAGCCCCTTGACGGCCTGGATTGTTCACACACACACATACACACACACACAAAACACACACACACAAAACACACACACACACACCCATACACACCTATACACACACTACACACACTCACACACACGCACATACACACACACACACATACACACACACAAAACACGAAGCAACACACACAAAACACACACACATACAAAACACACACGCACAACACACACACACAAACACACACCAACACAAACACACACACACAAAACACACACGCAAACATGACCATGGGGACACTACATTACATTACATTATTATTGCTTTAGGTCCAGCGGACTCTTCCGAGCCAAATCAGACCGGACAACCCCTGATCCGCATAAAAGATCTGCTGAAACAACCCTAGTGGTAAAACCGAAAGCTCTCCACCAGCCAGTCACTTTACAATAAAGACATCCCACGCCAGGGACGGCTGAGGCTTCACCCCAGCTTATCGAACCCCCGTTTACAAAAACAAAATAGAATACAAACATCATTATAAATTATCAACAAAACACATACATATAAAATGCCTACATTGCTAAATAATAACATCATAGGAAGCCCTAGTGACCACCTGGCAGAAAGCGTCCAATATTCCCAAGCTGATCCAACAGACCTCATACACAAATAAGGAGTCTTGTCCCGGAAGAGTTTTCAACAAAAAAAGGTAGGAGACTGGGCTAGCGAAGAAGGCGATATAGTATAGCAGATTGATAGAACAGAGCAGGAATGAGAAAGAGCAAATGAAAAAGACAGCGACAGTGGGAATTTAAAGCACTAAATTTCCAGAAAGTGGGGATACTATTTATACTGAAACCCCCGGCACCCCAACGGGGGTATGGGGACACTGCGCCCCTATTCCTTGGCATGAGAATATATACCAAGGAGGTCTAGTCCGTGCACTCACAAACTGACACTCATGTCCCAGACAAGTGAGTGCCGGCT
>CM072519.1:69849690-69857190 GCA_036898135.1 Oncomelania hupensis
GTCAGTTAGACTTAGAAGGTTACTGTTAGTCTCTAGAGGACGACAGAAGTGATCATGCGTAACAGTTTTAGCCTGACGCCCGCACAGATAGTGACATCATCGCAGCTGTCGGTAGAAGGCTTTGAATTTTACATCCACTCAGATTTCTTCAGCCAATCCGAACACAGCACCGTTCTGACTGGGTAGGCCAAGGCTATGTAGAGGGTCATTTGTGTTGAAAGCTTAAGGCAGTACACATCTACTTCCTAGCAGAAATCTCTCCACTGATAGACCAGGGAAGCAGTACTTGTTGAATATTCGAATTCAATCAAGTAGCCACGGCCTGATATTGTCAAACAGGTAAATGAACATACTTCTGTTTCATCGTGCTGTATTTATATTATTGTTGAATTATGTTTGTGAAATTTGCTATGCACAGAATGAATTGTTAGTCCGACTTTGCGTGACCACGTGGAAGAATCCGACCACGAGGTAAGCATGACCAGTCGACGCCATGTTGTATCCCTGACGGACCCACTGTTGTTTAACCTATATGTATGCTTGCAGACCAGTGGCTGTACCAGACAGATAATGTTAATAATATTAGTATTTCTTTATGTGTATAGTTAGCCACGATTTATATTTATATATGTATAGGAAAGTAGAGTGGAGATTCCAGTGGACCACGGACTTAGCAGAATGTTCGTCGCTTATGTATAGAGATGTGGAGCTATCACTGAGGGCTACTTTGGCTTTCAGTAAGACGCTCTGCACAGACCTATTATTCAGGGTTGTGCAGAATTTCGTCTCATATGTTACAGACGAGCAGGTGGTATATCGTGAGCCCAACTCAGCAAAGAACAGAACCTACTCGACGCTTAGAGTTGGCTGCCGAGGCATCTACAGCATTGTGCGCAGATAGCCCACCCGTCGAACGCTCCAAGCCAACGCAGCGTGTCAGGGAATCAACAACAACACAGCTCTTCGGACACTGAGCTAAGTACATAGCCTTCAGTGCACCAAATTCTGTATAAACAAGACCACAGTAGTCCACTCGTCAAGATCTGACCATTAGGGCAGAAAGTATCCAGTGCCCGATGATGAGAAAGTAGCTGCCTAGACCTATCAGCGAGCGAACCAGTCGCATTGACATTTGAACTTTTAAGTTAGTTTCGTACATCGAAGATCGTGTATAGAGTAGAGGAAATAAATGTGTGATTTTTACTGTTATCAAGTGGCTGGACTACATATGATTCATAGCCGTGTGAAAGAAAGTGACAGTGATCTTTTACCATTTTTCTATCTATCTCTGTACCCCAGCCTTAACACAGACCGAGCTAAAGAAATAAATGTATTAAAGTAATTCACAGGGTGATTCACTAGCGATCCCCATCGAATAAGACAATAGGGTTATTGCAGTCCATTGTGCAGAGCCCAGCAACAATAAAACCCCACGTCTCACATTATCTATAATCTGGAATATATAAAGTTGCTGCACATCTTCATAAAACATTTAGCGGGATGGGCATCGCCTTTGTTACAAAACCCATTCATCCAGTCTCTTAGATAAATTAAAATCACCCATTAAAATAATGTTTATAAAATCTTAATCTTTCATTTTTTCCTGAAAAATTGAAGTACGTTCTCATTGTCACCGTCGGAGCAGTTTGGTCAACGATAAAGAACACCAAATAGGACAAGCTCATGTTCGCCAGCCTGAACCTTACATAAAAATACCTGATCAGCTCTTTGAACTGATAACTGCCCTATGTAAGAATTAGCTATACTTCATTTAATGGTCCCCTCTCCTCATGCTTCGATAATCGGTGGGCTGTCGGGAAAAGGGGCCGTGCTCGCTGAATGAAATAAGTGCCAGACCTCCCACAGACTTCTTATCTTTCCCTCTCGATCTCTGTTATATTGCTCTCTCTGTTAAAATAATGTACTCGCCTACAGTTCTGTAGACTACTGTATTGAGAAGTGTCTATGCCTATTGCCTGAGTTAGCTCTTTAGTTCTCTGTTCCAAGTTTTGCTGTTTTTACTAACAGACTTTATGACCTTTCTCTGTATGTATATATTATATACCAACCTATGCTCATTTACGTTTAATAGTTTATTAAAAATGCGTATGGAACTTAGTTATTTATTGTATCAGTTCCACGTTTTAGTATGTACCTTATTTACTAAGAAGCTGAGCTCCTTTTGTAAGTTGGAATCTCCAAGAGTAATATTCCCCAACGGCTTTTTTCTGTTCATTTTACAATCCTTGCATTCTGTTGCTATTTGCCTGCTGACGCAGTTGGTTAGAGCGCTGGGTTTTCTATTTCGAAGGTAGCCTTTCGAACCCTGCACGCGGCGAACTTTATATGGTTAAGGTAGGAGACTATTCAGGTCACTGATTTATTTTTTGGGGTACTGTTTTTTTTTTAAAAAAATTTAAAGTGTCAACATTTTCATAATAAATCTTCAGCTCTTCTGTCTCTATTCCATTATCTCCCTTTCCTCCCCTCCTTCTGCTCCTCTTCCTTCTGCTCCTCCTCTTCCCCTCCTTCTGCTCCTCTTCCTTCTGCTCCTCCTCTTCCCCTCCTTCTGCTCCTCCTCTTCCCCTCCTTCTGCTCCTCCTCCTTCTGCTCCTCCTCTTCCCCTCCTTCTGCTCCTCCTCTTCCCCTCCTTCTGCTCCTCCTCCTTCTGCTCCTCCTCTTCCCCTCCTTCTGCTCCTCCTCCTTCTGCTCCTCCTCTTCCCCTCCTTCTGCTCCTCCTCTTCCCCTCCTTCTGCTCCTCCTCTTCCCCTCCTTCTGCTCCTCCTCCTTCTGCTCCTCCTCTTCCTCCTCCTTCTGCTCCTCCTCTTCCCCTCCTTCTGCTCCTCCTCTTCCCCTCCTTCTGCTCCTCCTCCTTCTGCTCCTCCTCTTCCCCTCCTTCTGCTCCTCCTCTTCCCCTCCTTCTGCTCCTCCTCCTTCGCTCCTCCTCTTCCTCCTCCTTCTGCTCCTCCTCTTCCCCTCCTTCTGCTCCTCCTCTTCCCCTCCTTCTGCTCCTCCTCCTTCTGCTCCTCCTCTTCCCCTCCTTCTGCTCCTCCTCTTCCCCTCCTTCTGCTCCTCCTCTTCCCCTCCTTCTGCTCCTCCTCCTTCTGCTCCTTCTGCTCCTCCTCTTCCCCTCCTTCTGCTCCTCCTCCTTCTGCTCCTCCTCTTCCCCTCCTTCTGCTCCTCCTCCTTCTGCTCCTCCTCCTTCTGCTCCTCCTCTTCCCCTCCTTCTGCTCCTCCTCTTCCCCTCCTCTGCTCCTCCTCTTCCCCTCCTCCTTCTGCTCCTCCTCTCCTTCTGCTCCTCCTCCTTCTGCTCCTCCTCTTCCCCTCCTTCTGCTCCTCCTCTTCCCCTCCTTCTGCTCCTCCTCTTCCCCTCCTTCTGCTCCTCCTCCTTCTGCTCCTCCTCCTTCTGCTCCTTCTGCTCCTCTTCCCCTCCTTCCCCTCTTCCCCTCCTTCTGCTCCTCTCCTTCTGGTCCTCTTCCCCTCCTTCTGCTCCTCCTCCTTCTGCTCCTCCTCTTCCCCTCCTTCTGCTCCTCCTCCTTCTGCTCCTCCTCTTCCCCTCCTTCTGCTCCTCCTCTTCCCCTCCTTCTGCTCCTCCTCCTTCTGCTCCTCCTCCTTCTGCTCCTTCTGCTCCTCTTCCCCTCCTTCCCCTCTTCCCCTCCTTCTGCTCCTCTCCTTCTGGTCCTCTTCCCCTCCTTCTGCTCCTCCTCCTTCTGCTCCTCCTCTTCCCCTCCTTCTGCTCCTCCTCCTTCTGCTCCTCCTCTCCTTCTGCTCCTCCTCTCCTTCTGCTCCTCCTCCTTCTGCTCCTCCTCTTCCCCTCCTTCTGCTCCTCCTCTTCCCCTCCTCTTCCCCTCCTCCTTCTGCTCCTCCTCTCCTTCTGCTCCTCCCCCTTCTGCTCCTCCTCTTCCCCTCCTTCTGCTCCTCCTCCTTCTGCTCCTCCTCTCCTTCTGCTCCTCCTCCTTCTGCTCCTCCTCTTCCCCTCCTTCTGCTCCTCCTCCTTCTGCTCCTCCTCCTTCTGCTCCTTCTGCTCCTCCTCTTCCCCTCCTTCTGCTCCTCCTCTTCCCCTCCTTCTGCTCCTCCTCTTCCCCTCCTTCTGCTCCTCCTCTTCCCCTCCTTCTGCTCCTCTCCTTCTGCTCCTCTTCCCCTCCTTCTGCTCCTCCTCCTTCTGCTCCTCCTCTTCCCCTCCTTCTGCTCCTCCTCCTTCTGCTCCTCCTCTCCTTCTGCTCCTCCTCCTTCTGCTCCTCCTCTTCCCCTCCTTCTGCTCCTCCTCTTCCCCTCCTTCTGCTCCTCCTCTTCCCCTCCTTCTGCTCCTCCTCCTTCTGCTCCTCCTCCTTCTGCTCCTTCTGCTCCTCTTCCCCTCTGCTCCTCCTCCTTCTGCTCCTCCTCCTTCTGCTCCTTCTGCTCCTCCTCTTCCCCTCCTTCTGCTCCTCCTCCTTCTGCCTTCCCCTCCTTCTGCTCCTCCTCTTCCCCTCCTTCTGCTCCTCCTCCTTCTGCTCCTTCTGCTCCTCCTCTTCCCCTCCTTCTGCTCCTCCTCCTTCTGCTCCTCCTCTCCTTCTGCTCCTCCTCCTTCTGCTCCTCCTCTTCCCCTCCTTCTGCTCCTCCTCTTCCTCTCCTTCTGTGAACAACTTCAAGACTAACATGAGAACTGAACAGCTTCAAGACTAACATGAGGACTGAACAACTTTAAGACTAACATGAGAACTGAACAACTTCAGTATGGAAGCCATTGATTGCAAAGTGAATCAGTGGCCTAAGTTAAGAAAGTAACTGTATACAAAATGAATTTTAAAAAGTGATATAATTCCAAATAATATAGGGGGCACAATATAATATAATATAGATCTAACGCAATACAATACAATATATTGTCTGATAAAAGAAAAACATAAATTGCCTTTGGCATGCCGTCCATGCATGCAACGACATAAATAAAAACTAAAAATCTAAAATAAGATCTGCTTACATGCAACCATCACACACATTATATAGTTTTACTCCACAGGCAGACATCGAATATACAATAAAACTTATAGTTCTGGCTGGAAAACACTACCTCTTAAACTTTGGCCCGTTAGAATTTTTTTTCCGAGCATCGGTTATTTTATCGCTAGATCAAGACCGAAGGAGTTCTATACAAAAGGGACAAAGTCAAATGAAAATAACACGACACAATAGAGAAACCACTTCACTGAATAGCAAGGTAGACTATTCAAACGTGTTGGGCACTCGAAACCCAGTAATTCTTGTCACTATCTCATTGTAGGACTCTTTTCATTGTAGAGTTCACCCAAACCAGTAAATGTTGCCATTGTAGGGCCATCACAACCCAGAAAATGTTGTCATTGTAGGGCCATCACAACCCAGTAAATGTTGTCATTGTTGGGCCCACCCAACACAGTAAATGTTGTCATTGTAGGGCCCACCCAACACAGTAAATGTTGTCATTGTAGGGCCATCACACCCCAGTAAATGTTGTCATTGTACGGCCATCACAACCCAGTAAATGTTGTCATTGTAGGGCCCACCCAACACAGTAAATGTTGTCTTTGTAGGGCCCACCCAACCAATAAATGTTTTCATTGTAGGGTCTTCACAACTGTGACGGTGGGTCTATTGTTACTGGGCTCTGCACAATGGAATGCTATTACCCACTCGTCTTGCGGGGATCGGCTAGTTTAATCACCCTGTGACTAATCTTAGTACATTTATATGTTTAGCTTGGTCTGTGTGCGGATAGGGTTATAGAGATAGGGAGGAAATGGTAAAAGATTCACTGGCACACTAGCTCTCACACGGCTATGAAACATATGTAGTCCAGCCACTTGTTAACAGTAAATATCACACATTTATTTCCTCTACTCTATACATAATTCTCTAAACACTCTATTAACTTAAATGTCCAAGTTCACTTCGAATAGTTCGTTCCTTGATGGTTCTATGGCTGCTACTGTTCTTGATATTTGTTACTTTCTCATCATTGGGCTATTTGTTCTGGTTGGCCTAATGTTCCTTTCAGGAGAGTGGACTACCGCATAGTCCTTCTAGATCAGTGTTAGTGCGTTTTTTCGTGAGCACTTAGCTGATTCGTTGAGGTGTGATGATGGTGTCTCCTCCTGGTTTGTTAACTATTGGACTATGGTAGCTCAATGCTAGAGGCTCCACTGCAGGTCGAATGTCAGGGTTGACCCTTAGTGGTCTATTTCCTGCATCGGACCAACAAGCCTGCTCGTCTGCAAAACATAAAACGAGTTTCTGCAATGCCTTGTTTACTAAGGGTGTGCAGAGCGTCCCACTGATGGCAGAAACCGCCCTCAGTTAAGATCGCATCCACTTCTACAAACAAGGGACGAGCAACTTCTATGTCCGTGGTCCACTGGAATCTCCAGCATAGTTCCTCTACCTATACATACATCATGGCTAAACTAAACACATGGAGAAGTAAGTAATTAACAATATACACATTCTCTGGTACAGCCACTGGTCTGTAATATTACACATAGGAGAAACAACAGTTGGACAATATGGGCTACCTCATGATTTCGAAAACCGGTCGCGGGTTCGCCACGTGGTCACGCTAAGTTTTACAAACATTCACAATGATAAAACATGGCAAGACTTCACAAACATAATCCAACAATATTATCAATAATCCCGATGAGACAAAAGATTGATCATTTACCTTCTTGACAATGTCAGGCTGTGGCTATACTGCGATGAATGAATTTCACCTGTCACCTACTTAGTCTTCAGCTAGAGAGATCTTTCAGTGTGCGTCCGTCTCGATTGAGATTTAGACAAAGAATGACTACCGAGAAAATCTCGTGAGACCTGATCTCTCTAGCTGAGACCTGAGCGCTTCCTAGCAGGGGGTGGTGGCTATACGTCAGCAGGATGAGGTCACTACCTACACTAGCGAGAGTTAGCTTAAACATGCTTAGCAACAGTCCTTGACTTCTGTCGTCTACTAGGCATCGACTTTAATTTACAAAGGCTACAGCAGGCTGAACTATTTAAGGCGTGAAGCCGTAGTGCAGGGTCTAAATAGCCTATTGTGACAACAACGCAGTAAATGTCATCGTAGGGCCCACAAGACCCAGTAAATGTTGTCATCGTAGGGCCCACACAACCCAGTAAATGTTGTCATCGTAGGGCCCACAAGACCCAGTAAATGTTGTCATTGTAGGGCCCACACAACCCGGTAAATGTTGTGATCGTACGGCTCACAAAACCCAGTAAATTTTGTCATCGTACGGCCCACAAAACCCAGTAAATGTTGTCATTGTAGGGCCCACACAACCCAGTAAATGTTGTCATTTAAATGCTAGACACACAAAAATAAATGTCAGTGCCCTGACACAAACAAGGAATACTACTGGACACAAACAAGAAATACTACTGGACACAAACAAGGAATACTACTGGACACAGAGAGGTGAGCACACTTCACTTGGAGAGAGGACACTACACAACAAACAAAAAAGGAGACACAAAAGCTAAAGTAAA
>CM072519.1:69862190-69877117 GCA_036898135.1 Oncomelania hupensis
TGTCCAGGAAGAGTTTTCAAGAAAAAAAGGTAGGTCATTGATCTAGCGAAGAAGAAGAAAGTATAGCAGAGTGATAGGACAGATCAGGAATGGGAAAGAGCAAATGATGAAGACAGCGACAGTGGGAATTTAAAGCACTAAATTTCCAGAAAGTGGGGATACTATTTATACTGAAAACCCCCGGCACCCCAACGGGGGTACTGTTGCCGCAGTGAATTAGTCATGCCTACAAAGGCAAGACAGGTTTTCAACTGGGGCTTTCACTGTTCCCTTTATAGGTTAGAACAATCTACAGTGACAAGATTGCTCATGACCCCAAGGGGTTTGCCCTCTAGAGAGACCTCCATTTAAAAGCACATTAAATTTTGTTCCTCGTCACACTGGCAGGTTTCAGGCATCAGTTGTGTGAAGAAGTTTGCCTACCCGAGGGCGATGGAGGCTAAGGAAATCACCCACGTCAGTGGAGTACGCTATGTTAGACAACAACTTATCTACACCATTTTTTTATGCATTTGTGGTACCCATTGTGACAACATCCCTTGGCAGACTGTTCCATGTGATAGTAACTCTGTTAGTGAAAAAACCTGTATAAACTAATATGAACAGACTTTTTTGTTAATGTATATTCATGACCTCGGGTTGAAGAGCCGTACTGTAGTGTACCATATATGAGTGATCTTGTTGTTTTGAGGTCGTACTTGTTGTGAAGGATTTTAAATACTTCAGTAATGTTGATGTCTATACTCCAGGCTCGGAAGCCGAAGGCGCTTTAACCTATCCCTATAACTGAGGTCCTTTAACCTATCCTTATAATTGAGGTCCTTTAACCTATCCTTATAATTGAGGTCCTTTAACCTATCCTTATAACTGAGGTCCTTTAACCTATCCTTATAATTGAGGTCCTTTAACCTATCCTTATAACTGAGGTCCTTTAACCTATTCCTTATAATTGAGGTCCTTTAACCTATCCTTATAACTGAGGTCCTTTAACCTATCCTTATAACTGAGGTCCTTTAACCTATCCTTATAACTGAGGTCGTTTGGCCATAAGATAAGATGCATCTGGTGAAATGTCTCTGCACAGTCTCAATCTTGTTAATATGCTTTTTAAACTTAGGACTCCACATCATATTTCCGTACTCCAGTATAGGACGAACCAGAGCCTTGAACAGAGTAGCCATCATTTCTTTGCTTTTAAACGTGATTGATCTGATCGACAGCGCTGATCTTCTGTTAACCCTTTTTACCCTCAGGCATATCATTAATATAATAAATAAAGGGGGAAGGGCGGAGTATTCACCCTGAGGTACACCACTTGAAACCGGAATCCTTGCTGATGAGGAACTATTTAACTTTAAAAACTGTGTACGATCAGTCAAGAAGTCTTTCTTTGTTCCATGCCGAAAGTGACACCCCCCCACCCCCCCCAACCCCCTACCCCCACCCCCCCACCCCTATTCCATAAACCTCTAATTTGTTTCTAAGCCTCCGATGAGGCACAGTGTCGACGGCCTTCTGAAGATCCGAACAAATTGCGTTCACAGGTTTGCCCTCATCAATAAACCTTATTGCCGCTAGTTGCTTCCCTTAATATTATCGTGGGTGGAAGAGTTCAGTCCCCATAACATGGGGCTGAAGCGGTGGCTTGCCTATGTTAAGTCTGTATGTGCGAACGCCTTCTTGTCACTGCAGGAGCTTGTGCACAGTGTCATATTCACTCATAATGTTTTATGAAGTATCTTTTTTAGAAACAAGTACCCTGCTGTTGATTTATAAAGATCTTGTTGATTAATGAATGTTAAAGAATCTGTAAAACTCTAAAATGAGTAGGTCATATCTGTAACAAGAGCCCCAGTTTTACTCAGCACATTTTGAGATTTTGCTTGTTTAGTCAGTTAGACTTAGAAGGTTACTGTTAGTCTCTAGAGGACGACAGAAGTGATCATGCGTAACAGTTTTAGCCTGACGCCCGCACAGATAGTGACATCATCGCAGCTGTCGGTAGAAGGCTTTGAATTTTACATCCACTCAGATTTCTTCAGCCAATCCGAACACAGCACCGTTCTGACTGGGTAGGCCAAGGCTATGTAGAGGGTCATTTGTGTTGAAAGCTTAAGGCAGTACACATCTACTTCCTAGCAGAAATCTCTCCACTGATAGACCAGGGAAGCAGTACTTGTTGAATATTCGAATTCAATCAAGTAGCCACGGCCTGATATTGTCAAACAGGTAAATGAACATACTTCTGTTTCATCGTGCTGTATTTATATTATTGTTGAATTATGTTTGTGAAATTTGCTATGCACAGAATGAATTGTTAGTCCGACTTTGCGTGACCACGTGGAAGAATCCGACCACGAGGTAAGCATGACCAGTCGACGCCATGTTGTATCCCTGACGGACCCACTGTTGTTTAACCTATATGTATGCTTGCAGACCAGTGGCTGTACCAGACAGATAATGTTAATAATATTAGTATTTCTTTATGTGTATAGTTAGCCACGATTTATATTTATATATGTATAGGAAAGTAGAGTGGAGATTCCAGTGGACCACGGACTTAGCAGAATGTTCGTCGCTTATGTATAGAGATGTGGAGCTATCACTGAGGGCTACTTTGGCTTTCAGTAAGACGCTCTGCACAGACCTATTATTCAGGGTTGTGCAGAATTTCGTCTCATATGTTACAGACGAGCAGGTGGTATATCGTGAGCCCAACTCAGCAAAGAACAGAACCTACTCGACGCTTAGAGTTGGCTGCCGAGGCATCTACAGCATTGTGCGCAGATAGCCCACCCGTCGAACGCTCCAAGCCAACGCAGCGTGTCAGGGAATCAACAACAACACAGCTCTTCGGACACTGAGCTAAGTACATAGCCTTCAGTGCACCAAATTCTGTATAAACAAGACCACAGTAGTCCACTCGTCAAGATCTGACCAATTAGGGCAGAAAGTATCCAGTGCCCGATGATGAGAAAGTAGCTGCCTAGACCTATCAGCGAGCGAACCAGTCGCATTGACATTTGAACTTTTAAGTTAGTTTCGTACATCGAAGATCGTGTATAGAGTAGAGGAAATAAATGTGTGATTTTTACTGTTATCAAGTGGCTGGACTACATATGATTCATAGCCGTGTGAAAGAAAGTGACAGTGATCTTTTACCATTTTTCTATCTATCTCTGTACCCCAGCCTTAACACAGACCGAGCTAAAGAAATAAATGTATTAAAGTAATTCACAGGGTGATTCACTAGCGATCCCCATCGAATAAGACAATAGGGTTATTGCAGTCCATTGTGCAGAGCCCAGCAACAATAAAACCCCACGTCACATTATCTATAATCTGGAATATATAAAGTTGCTGCACATCTTCATAAAACATTTAGCGGGATGGGCATCGCCTTTGTTACAAAACCCATTCATCCAGTCTCTTAGATAAATTTAAAATCACCCATTAAAATAATGTTTATAAAATCTTAATCTTTCATTTTTTCCTGAAAAATTGAAGTACGTTCTCATTGTCACCGTCGGAGCAGTTTGGTCAACGATAAAGAACACCAAATAGGACAAGCTCATGTTCGCCAGCCTGAACCTTACATAAAAATACCTGATCAGCTCTTTGAACTGATAACTGCCCTATGTAAGAATTAGCTATACTTCATTTAATGGTCCCCTCTCCTCATGCTTCGATAATCGGTGGGCTGTCGGGAAAAGGGGCCGTGCTCGCTGAATGAAATAAGTGCCAGACCTCCCACAGACTTCTTATCTTTCCCTCTCGATCTCTGTTATATTGCTCTCTCTGTTAAAATAATGTACTCGCCTACAGTTTCTGTAGACTACTGTATTGAGAAGTGTCTATGCCTATTGCCTGAGTTAGCTCTTTAGTTCTCTGTTCCAAGTTTTGCTGTTTTTACTAACAGACTTTATGACCTTTCTCTGTTGTATGTATATATTATATACCAACCTATGCTCATTTACGTTTAATAGTTTATTAAAAATGCGTATGGAACTTAGTTATTTATTGTATCAGTTCCACGTTTTAGTATGTACCTTATTTACTAAGAAGCTGAGCTCCTTTTGTAAGTTGGAATCTCCAAGAGTAATATTCCCCAACGGCTTTTTTCTGTTCATTTTACAATCCTTGCATTCTGTTGCTATTTGCCTGCTGACGCAGTTGGTTAGAGCGCTGGGTTTTCTATTTCGAAGGTAGCCTTTCGAACCCTGCACGCGGCGAACTTTATATGGTTAAGGTAGGAGACTATTCAGGTCACTGATTTATTTTTTGGGGTACTGTTTTTTTTTTAAAAAAATTTAAAGTGTCAACATTTTCATAATAAATCTTCAGCTCTTCTGTCTCTATTCCATTATCTCCCTTTCCTCCCCTCCTTCTGCTCCTCTTCCTTCTGCTCCTCCTCTTCCCCTCCTTCTGCTCCTCTTCCTGCTCCTCCTCTTCCCCTCCTTCTGCTCCTCCTCTTCCCCTCCTTCTGCTCCTCCTCCTTCTGCTCCTCCTCTTCCCCTCCTTCTGCTCCTCCTCTTCCCCTCCTTCTGCTCCTCCTCCTTCTGCTCCTCCTCTTCCCCTCCTTCTGCTCCTCCTCCTTCTGCTCCTCCTCTTCCCCTCCTTCTGCTCCTCCTCTTCCCCTCCTTCTGCTCCTCCTCTTCCCCTCCTTCTGCTCCTCCTCCTTCTGCTCCTCCTCTTCCTCCTCCTTCTGCTCCTCCTCTTCCCCTCCTTCTGCTCCTCCTCTTCCCCTCCTTCTGCTCCTCCTCCTTCTGCTCCTCCTCTTCCCCTCCTTCTGCTCCTCCTCTTCCCCTCCTTCTGCTCCTCCTCCTTCTGCTCCTCCTCTTCCTCCTCCTTCTGCTCCTCCTCTTCCCCTCCTTCTGCTCCTCCTCTTCCCCTCCTTCTGCTCCTCCTCCTTCTGCTCCTCCTCTTCCCCTCCTTCTGCCTCCTCCTCTTCCCCTCCTTCTGCTCCTCCTCTTCCCCTCCTTCTGCTCCTCCTCTTCCCCTCCTTCTGCTCCTCCTCCTTCTGCTCCTCCTCTTCCCCTCCTTCTGCTCCTCCTCTTCCCCTCCTTCTGCTCCTCCTCTTCCCCTCCTTCTGCTCCTCCTCCTTCTGCTCCTCCTCTTCCTCCTCCTTCTGCTCCTCCTCTTCCCCTCCTTCTGCTCCTCCTCCTTCTGCTCCTCCTCTTCTTCCCCTCCTTCTGCTCCTCCTCCTTCTGCTCCTCCTCTTTCCCCTCCTTCTGCTCCTCCTCTTCCCCTCCTTCTGCTCCTCCTCTTCCCCTCCTTCTGCTCCTCCTCCTTCTGCTCCTCCTCTTCCTCCTCCTTCTGCTCCTCCTCCTTCTGCTCCTCCTCTTCTCCTCCTCTTCCCCTCCTTCTGCTCCTCCTCTTCCCCTCCTCCTTCTGCTCCTCCTCTTCCCTCCTTCTGCTCCTCCTCTTCCCCTCCTTCTGCTCCTCCTCTTCCCCTCCTTCTGCTCCCCCTCCTTCTGCTCTGCTCCTCCTCCTTCTGCTCCTTCTGCTCCTTCTTCCCCTCCTTCTGCTCCTCCTCCTCCTTCTGCTCCTCTCTTCTCCTCCTCTTCCCCTCCTTCTGCTCCTCCTCTTCCCCTCCTTCTGCTCCTCCTCTTCCCCTCCTTCTGCTCCTCCTCTTCCCCTCCTTCTGCTCCTCCTCTTCCCCTCCTTCTGCTCCTCCTCCTTCTGCTCCTCCTCTTCCCCTCCTTCTGCTCCTCCTCTTCCCCTCCTTCTGCTCCTCCTCTTCCCCTCCTTCTGCTCCTCCTCTTCCCCTCCTTCTGCTCCTCCTCCTTCTGCTCCTCCTCTTCCCCTCCTTCTGCTCCTCCTCTTCCCCTCCTTCTGCTCCTCCTCTTCCCCTCCTTCTGCTCCTCCTCCTTCTGCTCCTCCTCTTCCCCTCCTTCTGCTCCTCCTCTTCCCCTCCTTCTGCTCCTCCTCTTCCCCCTCCTTCTGCTCCTCCTCCTTCTGCTCCTCCTCTTCCCCTCCTTCTGCTCCTCCTCTCCTTCTGCTCCTCCTCTTCCCCTCCTTCTGCTCCTCCTCTTCCCCTCCTTCTGCTCCTCCTCTTCCCCTCCTTCTGCTCCTCCTCCTTCTGCTCCTCCTCTTCCCCTCCTTCTGCTCCTCCTCTTCCCCTCCTTCTGCTCCTCCTCTTCCCCTCCTTCTGCTCTCCTCCTCCTTCTGCTCCTCCTCTTCCCCTCCTTCTGCTCCTCCTCTTCCCCTCCTTCTGCTCCTCCTCTTCCCCTCCTTCTGCTCCTCCTCCTTCTGCTCCTCCTCTTCCCCCTGCTCCTCCTCTTCCCCTCCTTCTGCTCCTCCTCTTCCCCTCCTTCTGCTCCTCCTCCTTCTGCTCCTCCTCTTCCCCTCCTCTTCCCCTCCTTCTGCTCCTCCTCTTCCCCTCCTTCTGCTCCTCCTCTTCCCCTCCTTCTGCTCCTCCTCCTTCTGCTCCTCCTCTTCCCCCCTCCTTCTGCTCCTCCTCTTCCCCTCCTCTGCTCCTCCTCTTCCCCTCCTTCTGCTCCTCCTCTTCCCCTCCTTCTGCTCCTCCTCCTTCTGCTCCTCCTCCTTCTGCTCCTTCTGCTCCTCCTCTTCCCCTCCTTCTGCTCCTCCTCTTCCCCTCCTTCTGCTCCTCCTCTTCCCCTCCTTCTGCTCCTCCTCCTTCTGCTCCCTCTGCTCCTCCTCTTCCCCTCCTTCTGCTCCTCCTCCTTCTGCTCCTCCTCTCCTTCTCTCCTCCTCCTTCTGCTCCTCCTCTCCCCTCCTTCTGCTCCTCCTCCTTCTGCTCCTTCTGCTCCTCTCTTCCCCTCCTTCTGCTCCTCCTCCTTCTGCTCCCCTCTCCTTCTGCTCCTCCTCCTTCTGCTCCTCCTCTTCCCCTCCTTCTGCTCCTCCTCTTCCCCCTCCTTCTGCTCCTCCTCCTTCTGCTCCTTCTGCTCCTCCTCTTCCCCTCCTTCTGCTCCTCCTCCTTCTGCTCCTCCTCTCCTTCTGCTCCTCCTCCTTCTGCTCCTCCTCTTCCCCTCCTTCTGCTCCTCCTCCTTCTGCTCCTTCTGCTCCTCCTCTCCCCCTCCCTTGCTCCTCCTCCTCTTCTGCTCTCTCCTCTCTCCTGCTCCTCCTCCTTCTGCTCCTCCTCTTCCCCTCCTTTGCTCCTCCTCCTTCCCCCTCTGCTCCTCCTCTTCCCCTCCTTCTGCTCCTCCTCCTTCTGCTCCTTCTCTCCTCCTCTTCCCCTCCTTCTGCTCCTCCTCCTTCTGCTCCTCCTCTCCTTCTGCTCCTCCTCCTCTCTCCCCTCTCCCTCCTTCTGCTCCTCTCCTTCTGCTCCTCCTCCTTCTGCTCCTTCTGCTCCTCCTCTCCCTCCTTCTGCTCCTCCCTTCCCCTCCTTCTGCTCCTCCTCTTCCCCTCCTTCTGCTCCTCCTCCTTCTGCTCCTCTCTGCTTCCTCCTCTCCCTCCTTCTGCTCCTCCTCCTTCTGCTCCTCCTCTCCTTCTGCTCCTCCTCCTTCTGCTCCTCCTCTTCCCCTCCTTCTGCTCCTCCTCCTTCTGCTCCTTCTGCTCCTCCTCTTCCCCTCCTTCTGCTCCTCCTCCTTCTGCTCCTCCTCTCCTTCTGCTCCTCCTCCTTCTGCTCCTCCTCTTCCCCTCCTTCTGCTCCTCCTCTCCCCTCCTTCTGCTCTCCTATTCCTCCTTCTGCTCCTCTCCTTCTGCTCTCTTCCCTCCTTCTGCTCCTCCTCCTTCTGCTCCTCCTCTTCCCCTCCTTCTGCTCCTCCTCCTTCTGCTCCTCCTCTCTTTCTCCTCCTCCTTCTGCTCCTCCTCTCCCCTCCTTCTGCTCCTCCTCTTCCCCTCCTTCTCTCCTCCCTCCCTCCTTCTGCTCCTCTCTCCCCTCCTTCTGCTCCTCCTCCTTCTGCTCCTCCTCCTTCCTCCTTCTGCTCCTCTTCCCCTCCTTCCCCTCTTCCCCTCCTTCTGCTCTCTCCCTTCTGGTCCTCCCTCCCCTCCTTCTGCTCCTCCTCCTTCTGCTCCTCCTCTTCCCCTCCTTCTGCTCCTCCTCCTTCTGCTCCTCCTCTCCTTCTCTCCTCCTCCTTCTGCTCCTCCTCTTCCCCTCCCTTCTGCTCCTCCTCTTCCCCTCCTCTGCTCCTCCTCTTCCCCTCCTCCTTCTGCTCCTCCTCTCCTTCTGCTCCTCCTCCTTCTGCTCCTCCTCTTCCCCTTCTTCTTCCTTCCTCCTCCTTCTGCTCCTCTCCCTTCTGCTCCTTCTTCTGCTCCCCTCTCCCTCCTTCTGCTCCTCCTCTTCCCCTCCTTCTGCTCCTCCTCTTCCCCCTTCTGCTCCTCCTCCTTCTGCTCCTTCTGCTCCTCCTCTTCCCCTCTTCTGCTCCTCCTCCTCTGCTCCTCCTCTCCTCTGCTCCTCCTCCTTCTGCTCCTCCTCTTCCCCTCCTTCTGCTCCTCCTCCTTCTCTCCTTCTGCTCCTCCTCTCCCCTCCTCTGCTCCTCCTCCTTCTGCTCCTCCTCTCCTTCTGCTCCTCCCCTGCTCCTCCTCTCCCCTCCTTCTGCTCCTCCTCTCTCCTCCTCTGCTCCTCCTCTCCCCTCCTCCTCCCTTCTGCTCCTCCTCCTTCTGCTCCTCTCTTCCCCTCCTTTCTGCTCCTCCTCTCCCCTGCTTCTGCTCCTCCTCTTCCTCCCCCTCTTCTGCTCCTCCTCTTCCCTCCTTGCTCCTCCTCTTCTGCCCTCCTCCTTCTGCTCCTTCTGCTCCTCTCCCCTCCTTCCCCTCTCCCCTCCTTGCTCCCTCTCCTTCTGTCCTCTTCCCTCCTTCTGCTCCTCCTCCTTCTGCTCCTCCTCCCCTCCTTCTGCTCCTCCTCTTCTGCTCCCTCCTCTCCTTCTCTCCTCCTCCTTCTCTCCTCCTCTTCCCCTCCTCTGCTCCTCCCTCTTCCCCCTCCTCTGCTCTCCTCTTCCCCTCCTCCTCTGCTCCTCCTCTCCTTCTGCTCCTCCTCCTTCTGCTCCTCCTCTTCCCCTTCTTCTGCTCCTCTCCTTCTGCTCCTCTCCTTCTGCTCTCTGCTCCTCCTCTTCCTCCTTCTGCTCCTCCTCTTCCCCTCCTTCTGCTCCTCCTCTTCCCCTCCTTCTGCTCCTCCTCCTTCTGCTCCTTCTGCTCCTCCTCTCCCCTCCTTCTGCTCTCCTCCTTCTGCTCCTCCTCTCCTTCTGCTCCTCCTCCTCCTTCCTCCTCTTCCCCTCCTTCTGCTCCCTCCTCCTTCTGCTCCTCCTCCTCCTCTTCCCTTCTGCTCCTCCTCCTTCCCTGCTCCTCCTCTCCTTCTGCTCCTCCTCCTTCTGCTCCTCTCTTCCCCTCCTTCTGCTCCTCCTCTTCCCCCTCCTTCTGCTCCTCCTCTTCCCCTCCTTCTGCTCCTCCTCCTTCTCCCTTCTGCTCCTCCTCTCCCCTCCTTCTCTCCTCCTCCTTCTGCTCCCTTCCTCTCCTCTGCTCCTCCTCCTTCTGCTCCTCCTCTTCCCCTCCTTCTGCTCTCCTCCTTCTGCTCCTTCTGCTCCTCCTCTCTCCTCCTTCTGCTCTCCTCTTCCCCTCCTTCTGCTCCTCCTCCTTCTGCTCCTCCTCCTTCTGCTCCTTCTGCTCCTCCTCTCCCTCCTCTGCTCCTCCTCTTCCCCTCCTTCTGCTCCTCCTCTTCCCCTCCTTCTTCCCTCTCCTTCTGCCTCTCCCCTCCTCTGCTCCTCCTCCTTCTGCTCCTCCTCTTCCCCTCCTTCTCTCCTCCTCCTTCTGCTCCTCCTCTCCTTCCTCCTCCTCCCTTCTGCTCCTCCCTTCCCCTCCTTCTCTCCTCCTCCTTCTGCTCTCCTCTTCCCCTCCTTCTGCTCCTCCTCTTCCCCTCTTCTCTCCTCCTCCTCCTCCTTCTGTCCTCCTCTTCCCTCCTTCTGCTCCTCCTCCTTCTGCTCCTTCTGCTCCTCCTCTCCCCTCCTTCTGCTCCTCCTCTTCTGCTCTCCTCTCCTTCTGCTCCTCCTCCTTCTGCTCCTCCTCTTCCCCACCTTCTGCTCCTCCTCCTCTGCTCCTTCTGCTCCTCCTCTCCCCTCCTTCTGCTCCTCCTCCTTCTGCTCCCCTCTCCTTCTGCTCTCCTCCTTCTGCTCTCCTCTTCCCCTCCTTCTGCTCCTCCTCTTCCCCTCCTTCTGCTCCTCCTCTTCCCCTCCTTCTGCTCCTCCTCTTCCCCTCCTCTCTCCTCCCTTCCCCCCTTCTCTCCTCCTCCTTCTGCTCCTTCTGCCCTCCTCTCCCCTCCTTCTGCTCCTCCTCCTTCTGCTCCTCCTCTCCTTCTGCTCCTCCCCCTCTGCTCCTCCTCTTCCCCTCCTTCTGCTCCTCCTCCTTCTGCTCCTTCTGCCCTCCTCTCCCCCTCCTTCTGCTCCTCCTCTTCCCCTCCTTCTGCTCCTCCTCCTTCTGCTCCTCCTCCTCTGCTCCCTCTTCTGCTCCTCCTCTTCCCCTCCTTCTGCTCCTCCTCTTCCCCTCCTTCTGCTCCTCCTCTTCCCCTCCTTCTGCTCCTCTCCTTCTGGTCCCTCTTCCCCTCCTTCTGCTCCTCCTCCTTCTGCTCCTCCTCTCCTTCTGCTCCTCCCCTTCTGCTCCTCCTCTTCCCCTCCCTTCTCCTCCTCTTCTCCCTCTGCTCCTCCTCTTCCCCTCCTTCTGCTCCTCCTCCTTCTGCTCCTCCTCTCCTTCTGCTCCTCCTCCTTCTGCTCCTCCTCTTCCCCCCTCTGCTCCTCCTTCCCCTCCTTCTGCTCCTCCTCTTCCCCTCCTTCTGCTCCTCCTCCTTCTGCTCCTTCTCCCCCTCCTCCTCCTCTTCCCCTCCTTCTGCTCCTCCTCCTTCTGCTCCTCCTCTCCTTCTGCTCCTCCTCCTTCTGCTCCTCCTCTTCCCCTCCTTCTGCTCCTCCTCTTCTGCTCCTCCTCCTTCTCTCCTTCTGCTCTCCTCCTCTTCCCCTCCTTCTGCTCCTCCTCTTCCCCTCCTTCTGCTCCTCCTCTTCCCCTCCTTCTGCTCCTCCTCCTTCCTGCTCTTCTGCTCCTCCTCTTCCCCTCCTTCTTCTCCTCCTCCTCTGCTCCTTCTGCTCTCCTCTTCCCCTCCTTCTCTCCTCCCCTTCTGCTCCTCCTCTCCTTCTGCTCCTCCTCCTTCTGCTCCTCCTCTTCCCTCCCCCTTCTGCTCCTCCTCTTCCCCTCCTTCTCACCCTCCTCTTCCCCCCTCTGCTCCTCCCTCCTCTGCTCCTCTTCCCCTCCTTCTGCCTCTCCTTCTGCTCCTCCTCTTCCCCTCTTCTGCTCCTCCTCCTTCTGCTCCTCCTTCTCCACCTCTCTTCTGCTCCTCCTCCTCCTCCTCTCTCCCCTCCTCCTTCTGCTCCTCCTCTCCCCTCCTTCTGCTCCTCCTCCTTCTGCTCCTTCTGCTCCTCCTCTTCCCCCCTCCTTCTGCTCCTCCTCCTTCTCTCCTTCTGCTCCTCCTCTTCCCCTCCTTCTGCTCCTCCTCCTTCTGCTCCTCCTCTCCTTCTGCTCCTCCCTCCTTCTGCTCCTCCTCTTCCCCTCCTTCTGCTCCCCTCTTCTCCCCTTCTGCTCCTCCTCTTCCCTCCTCTGCTCCTCCTCCTTGCTCCTCCTTCCCCTCCTTCTGCTCCTCTCCTTCTGCTCCTCCTCTTCCCCTCCTTCTGCTCCTCCTCTTCTGCTCCTCCTCTCCTTCCCCTCCTCCTCTGCTCCTCCTCTTCCCCTCCTTCTGCTCCTCCTCTCCCTGCTTCTGCTCCTCCCTCTTCCCCTCCTTCTGCTCCTCCTCTTCCCCTCCTTCTGCTCCTCCTCTCCCCTCCTTCTGCTCCCTCCTCCTCTGCCTTCTCCCTCCTCTCCCCTCCTTCTGCACCTCCTCCTTCTGCCCTCCTCTCCTTCTGCTCCTCCTCCTTTCTGCTCCTCCTCTTCCCCCCCCTCCTTCTGCTCCCTCCTTCCTCCTTCTGCTCCTCCTCTTCCCTCCTTCAGCTCCTCCTCTTCCTCCTTCTGCTCCTCCTCCTTCTGCTCCTCCTCCTTCTGCTCTTCTGCTCCTCCTCTTCCCCTCCTTCTCTCCTCCTCTTCCCCTCCTCTCTCCTCCCTCTTCCCCTCCTCTGCTCCCTCTCCTTCTGGTCCTCTCCCCTCCTTCTGCTCCTCCTCCTTCTGCCCCTCTCCTTCTGCTCCTTCCTCCTTCTCCTCCCCTCTTCCCCTCCTTCTGCTCCTCCCCTTCTGCTCCTTCTGCTCCTCCTCTCCCCCTCTCCTCCTCCTTCTGCTCCTCCTCTCCTTCTGCTCCTCCTCCTCTCTGCTCCTCCTCTTCCCCTCCTCTGCTCCTCCTCTTCCCCTCCTTCTGCTCCTCCTCTTCCCCTCCTTCTGCTCCTCCTCCTTCTGCTCCTTCTGCCCTCCTCTCCCCTCCTTCTGCTCCTCCTCCTTCTGCTCCTCCTCTCCTTCTGCTCCTCCACCTTCTGCTCCTCCTCTTCCCCTCCTTCTGCTCCTCCTCCTTCTGCTCCCCTGCCTTCTCTCCTTCTGCTCCTCCTCTTCCCCTCCTTCTGCTCCTCCTCTCCCCTCCTTCTGCTCCTCCCTTCCCTCCTCTCTCCCCCCTTCTGCTCCTTCTCTCCTCCTCTTCCCTCCTTCTGCTCCTCCTCCTTCTCTCCTTCTGCTCCTCCTCTTCCCCTCCTTCTGCTCCTCCTCCTTCTGCTCCTCCTCTCCTTCTGCTCCTCCTCCTTCTGCTCCTCCTCTTCCCTCCTTCTGCTCCTCCTCTTCCCCTCCTTCTGCTCCTCCTCTTCCCCTCCTTCTGCTCCTCTCCTTCTGCTCCTCTTCCCCTCCTTCAGCTCCTCCTCCTTCTGCTCCTCCTCTCCCCTCCTTCTGCCCTCCTCCTCCTTCTGCTCCTCCTCTCCTCCCCCTTCTCTCCACTCCTCCTCCTTCTGCTCCTCCTCCTTCTGCTCCTCCTCTTCCCCTCCTCTGTCCTCCTCCTCTGCTCCCCCCCCTTTTTTCCTCCTCCTCTTCCCCCTCCTTCTCTCCTCCTCCTTCTGCTCCTTCTGCTCCTCCCTTCCCCTCCTTCCTGCTCCTCCTCCTTCTCCTCCCCTCCTTCTGCTCCTCTCCTTCTGCTCCTCCTCTCCCTCCTCTGCTCCTCCCTTCCCCTCCTTCTGCTCCTCCTCTTCCCCTCCTTCTGCCCTCTCCTTTCTGCTCCTCTTCCCCCTCCTCTGCTCCCCTCCTTCTGCTCCTCCTCTTCCCCTCCTTCTGCTCCTCCTCCTTCTGCTCCTCCTCTCCTTCTGCTCCTCCTCCTTCTGCTCCTCCCTCCCTCCTTCTGCTCCTCCTCTCCCCTCCTTCTGCCTCCTCCTCTCCCCTCCTTCTGCTCCCTCCTTCTGCTCCTCCCCTTCTCTCCTCCCCTCTCCTCCTCCTCCTCTGCTCCTCTCTCTTCCCCTCCTTCTGCTCCTCCTCTTCCCTCTCTCCCTCCTTCTGCTCCTCCTCTTCCCCTCCTTCTCTCCTCCTCCTTCTGCTCCTCCTCTTCCCCTCCTTCTGCTCCTCCTCCTCTTCTCCTCTTCTCTCCTCTCCCCCCTTCCTCCTCCTTGCTCCTCTCTCCTTCTGCTCCTCCCTTCTGCTCCTCCTCTTCCCCTCCTTCTGCTCCTCCTCTTCCCCTCCTTCTCTCTCCTCTTCCCCTCCCTTCTGCTCCTCCTCCTTCTGCTCCTTCTGCTCCTCTCTTCCCCTCCTTCTGCTCCTCCTCCTCTGCTCTCCTCTCCTCTGCTCCCCCTCCTTCTGCTCCTCCTCTTCCCCTCCTTCTCTCCTCCTCCTTCTGCTCCTCCTCCTTCTTCTCCTCTGTCCTCCTCTTCCCCTCCTTCTGCTCCTCCTCCTTCCCCCTCCTTCTGCTCCTCCTCTTCCCTCCTTCTGCTCCTCCTCTCTGCTCTCTGCTCCTCCTCTTCCCCTCCTTCTGCTCCTCCCCTTCTCCCTCCTCTTCCTTCTGCTCCTCCCCTTCTGCTCCTCCTCTTCCCCTCCTTCTGCTCCTCCTCCTCTGCTCCTTCTGCTCCTCCCTCCCCTCCCTGCTCCTCCTCTCCCCCTCCTCGCTCCTCTCTTCCCCTCCTTCTGCTCCTCCTCCTTCTGCTCCTTCTGCTCCTCCTCTCCCCTCCTTCTCTCCTCTCCCCTCCTTCCCCTCTTCCCCTCCTTCTGCTCTCCTCCTTCTGTCCTCTCCCCCCTCTGCTCCTCCTCCTTCTGCTCCTCCTCTCCCTCCTTCTGCTCCTCCTCCTCTGCTCCCTCCTCTCCTCGCTCCTCCTCCTTCTCTCCTCCTCTCCCCTCCTCTCTGCTCCTCCTCTTCCCCCCCCTCTCCTCCTCTTCCCCTCCCCTCTCCCCTCCTCCCTTCCCTCCTTCTGCTCCTCCTCCTTCTGCTCCTCCTCTTCCCCCCTTCTTCTCCTCCTCTTCTGCTCCTCCTCCTTCTGCTCCTCCTCTCCCCTCCTTCTGCTCCTCCTCTTCCCTCCTCTGCTCCCCTCTCCCCTCCCCTCTGCTCCTCCTCTCCTTCCTGCCCCCTCCTCCTCCTTCTGCTCTCCTCTTCCCCCCTCCTGCTCCCCTCTTCCCCTCCTTCTGCTCCTCCTCTCCCCTCCTTCTGCTCCTCCTCCCTTCTGCTCCTCCTCCTTCTGCTCCTTCTGCTCCTCTCCCTCCTTCCCCTCTTCCCCTCCTTCTTCTCCTCTCCTTCTGGTCCTCTTCCCCTCCTTCTGCTCCTCCTCCTTCTGCTCCCTCCTCCCCCTGCCTTCTGCTCCTCCTCCTTCCTGCTCCATCCCTTGTTGTCCTCCTTCTGCCCCCTGTAGCGCGTTTCCCCTCCCTGCTGAGCTCTCCTCCCCCTTGAATGAGCCTCCTCTTCCCCCCCCCTCCTGCTCCTCTTCCCTCCTTCCCCTCTTCCTCCTCCCCCTGCTGCCTCTCTTTTTTTTCTCCCTCGCCCTTCCCCTCCCCCCTCTCCTCCCCTGCTGCCTGCCCCCTCCTCTTTCTCTGTGTTCTTGCCTGCTCCTCTCTCTGGT
>CM072519.1:69877617-69900117 GCA_036898135.1 Oncomelania hupensis
CAGCACCGTTCTGACTGGGTAGGCCAAGGCTATGTAGAGGGTCATTTGTGTTGAAAGCTTAAGGCAGTACACAGCTACTTCCTAGCAGAAATCTCTCCACTGATAGACCAGGGAAGCAGTACTTGTTGAATATTCGAATTCAATCAAGTAGCCACGGCCTGACATTGTCAAACAGGTAAATGAACATACTTCTGTTTCATCGTGCTGTATTTATATTATTGTTGAATTATGTTTGTGAAATTTGCTATGCACAGAATGAATTGTTAGTCCGACTTTGCGTGACCACGTGGAAGAATCCGACCACGAGGCAAGCATGACCGGTCGACGCCATGTTGTATCCCTGACGGACCCACTGTTGTTTAACCTATATGTATGCTTGCAGACCAGTGGCTGTACCAGAATGTTTAATAATATTAGTATTTCTTTATGTGTATAGTTAGCCACGATTTATATTTATATATGTATAGGAAAGTAGAGTGGAGATTCCAGTGGACCACGGACTTAGCAGAATGTTCGTCGCTTATGTATAGAGATGTGGAGCTATCACTGAGGGCTACTTTGGCTTTCAGTGAGACGCTCTGCACAGACCTATTATTCAGGGTTGTGCAGAATTTCGTCTCATATGTTACAGACGAGCAGGCGGTATATCGTGAGCCCAACTCAGCAAAGAACAGAACCTACTCGACGCTTAGAGTTGGCTGCCGAGGCATCTACAGCATTGTGCGCAGATAGCCCACCCGTCGAACGCTCCAAGCCAACGCAGCGTGTCAGGGAATCAACAACAACACAGCTCTTCGGACACTGAGCTAAGTACACAGCCTTCAGTGCACCAAATTCTGTATAAACAGGACCACAGTAGTCCACTCGTCAAGATCTGACCATTAGGGCAGAAAGTATCCAGTGCCCGATGATGAGAAAGTAGCTGCCTAGACCTATCAGCGAGCGAACCATTCGCATTGACATTTGAACTTTTAAGTTAGTTTCGTACATCGAAGATCGTGTATAGAGTAGAGGAAATAAATGTGTGATTTTTACTGTTATCAAGTGGCTGGACTACATATGATTCATAGCCGTGTGAAAGAAAGTGACAGTGATCTTTTACCATTTTTCTATCTATCTCTGTACCCCAGCCTTAACACAGACCGAGCTAAAGAAATAAATGTATTAAAGTAATTCACAGGGTGATTCACTAGCGATCCCCATCGAATAAGACAATAGGGTTATTGCAGTCCATTGTGCAGAGCCCAGCAACAATAAAACCCCACGTCACATTATCTATAATCTGGAATATATAAAGTTGCTGCACATCTTCATAAAACATTTAGCGGGATGGGCATCGCCTTTGTTACAAAACCCATTCATCCAGTCTCTTAGATAAATTAAAATCACCCATTAAAATAATGTTTATAAAATCTTAATCTTTCATTTTTTCCTGAAAAATTGAAGTACGTTCTCATTGTCACCGTCGGAGCAGTTTGGTCAACGATAAAGAACACCAAATAGGACAAGCTCATGTTCGCCAGCCTGAACCTTACATAAAAATACCTGATCAGCTCTTTGAACTGATAACTGCCCTATGTAAGAATTAGCTATACTTCATTTAATGGTCCCCTCTCCTCATGCTTCGATAATCGGTGGGCTGTCGGGAAAAGGGGCCGTGCTCGCTGAATGAAATAAGTGCCAGACCTCCCACAGACTTCTTATCTTTCCCTCTCGATCTCTGTTATATTGCTCTCTCTGTTAAAATAATGTACTCGCCTACAGTTTCTGTAGACTACTGTATTGAGAAGTGTCTATGCCTATTGCCTGAGTTAGCTCTTTAGTTCTCTGTTCCAAGTTTTGCTGTTTTTACTAACAGACTTTATGACCTTTCTCTGTATGTATATATTATATACCAACCTATGCTCATTTACGTTTAATAGTTTATTAAAAATGCGTATGGAACTTAGTTATTTATTGTATCAGTTCCACGTTTTAGTATGTACCTTATTTACTAAGAAGCTGAGCTCCTTTTGTAAGTTGGAATCTCCAAGAGTAATATTCCCCAACGGCTTTTTTCTGTTCATTTTACAATCCTTGCATTCTGTTGCTATTTGCCTGCTGACGCAGTTGGTTAGAGCGCTGGGTTTTCTATTTCGAAGGTAGCCTTTCGAACCCTGCACGCGGCGAACTTTATATGGTTAAGGTAGGAGACTATTCAGGTCACTGATTTATTTTTTGGGGTACTGTTTTTTTTTTAAAAAAATTTAAAGTGTCAACATTTTCATAATAAATCTTCAGCTCTTCTGTCTCTATTCCATTATCTCCCTTTCCTCCCCTCCTTCTGCTCCTCTTCCTTCTGCTCCTCCTCTTCCCCTCCTTCTGCTCCTCTTCCTTCTGCTCCTCCTCTTCCCCTCCTTCTGCTCCTCCTCTTCCCCTCCTTCTGCTCCTCCTCCTTCTGCTCCTCCTCTTCCCCTCCTTCTGCTCCTCCTCTTCCCCTCCTTTCTGCTCCTCCTCCTTCTGCTCCTCCTCTTCCCCTCCTTCTGCTCCTCCTCCTTCTGCTCCTCCTCTTCCCCTCCTTCTGCTCCTCCTCTTCCCCTCCTTCTGCTCCTCCTCTTCCCCTCCTTCTGCTCCTCCTCCTTCTGCTCCTCCTCTTCCTCCTCCTTCTGCTCCTCCTCTTCCCCTCCTTCTGCTCCTCCTCTTCCCCTCCTTCTGCTCCTCCTCCTTCTGCTCCTCCTCTTCCCCTCCTTCTGCTCCTCCTCTTCCCCTCCTTCTCTCCTCCTCCTTCTGCTCCTCCTCTTCCTCCTCCTTCTGCTCCTCCTCTTCCCCTCCTTCTGCTCCTCCTCTTCCCCTCCTTCTGCTCCTCCTCCTTCTGCTCCTCCTCTTCCCCTCCTTCTGCTCCTCCTCTTCCCTCCTTCCTGCTCCTCCTCTTCCCCTCCTTCTGCTCCTCCTCTTCCCTCCTTCTGCTCCTCCTCCTTCTGCTCCTCCTCTTCCCCTCCTTCTGCTCCCTCTTCCCCTCCTTCTGCTCCTCCCTTCCCCTCCTTCTGCTCCTCCTCCTTCTGCTCCTCCTCTTCCTCCTCCTTCTGCTCCTCCTCTTCCCCTCCTCTGCTCCTCCTCCTCTGCTCCTCCTCCTCTTCCCCTCCTTCTGCTCCTCCTCCTTCTGCTCCTCCTCTTCCCCTCCTTCTGCTCCTCCTCTTCCCCTCCTTCTGCTCCTCCTCTTCCCCTCCTCTGCTCCTCCTCCTTCTGCTCCTCCTCTTCCTCCTCCTTCTGCTCCTCCTCCTTCTGCTCCTCCTCTTTCCTCTCTTCCCCTCCTCTGCTCCTCCCTTCCCCTCCTTCTGCTCCTCCTCTTCCCCCTCCTTCTGCTCCTCCTCTTCCCCTCCTTCTGCTCCTCCTCTTCCCCTCCTCTGCTCCCCCTCCTTCTGCTCCTCCTCCTTCTGCTCCTTCTGCTCCTTCTTCCTCCTCCTCTGTCCTCCTCTCTGCTCCTCCCTCTTCTCCTCCTCTTCCCCTCCTCTGCTCCTCCTCTTCCCCTCCTTCTGCTCCTCCTCTTCCCCTCCTTCTGCTCCTCCTCTTCCCTCCTTCTGCTCCTCCTCTTCCCCTCCTTCTGCTCCTCCTCCTTCTGCTCCTCCTCTTCCCCTCCTTCTGCTCCTCCTCTCCCCTCCTTCTGCTCCTCCTCTTCCCCCTCCTTCTGCTCCTCCTCTTCCCCTCCTCTGCCTCCTCCTTCTGCTCCTCCTCTTCCCCTCCTTCCTCTCCTCTTCCCCTCCTTCTGCCTCCTCTTCCCCTCCTTCTGCTCCTCCTCCTTCTGCTCCTCCCTCTTCCCCTCCTTCTGCTCCCCTCTCCCTCCTTCTGCTCCTCCTCTTCCCCCCTCTGCTCCTCCTCCTTCTGCTCCTCCTCTTCCCCTCCTTCTGCTCCTCCTCCTTCTGCTCCTCCCTTCCCCTCCTCTGCTCCTCCCTTCCCCTCCTCTGCTCCTCCTCTCCCTCCTCTGCCCTCCCCTTCTGCTCCTCCTCTTCCCCTCCTTCTGCTCCTCCTCTTCCCCTCCTTCTGCTCCTCCTCTCCTCCTTCTGCTCCTCCTCCTTGCTCTCCTCTTCCCCTCCTTCTGCTCCTCTCTTCCCCCTCCTTCTGCCCTCCTCTTCCCTCCTTCTGCTCCTCCTCCTTCTGCTCCTCCTCTTCCCCTCCTTCTGCTCCTCCTCTTCCCTCCTTCTGCTCCTCCCTTCCCCTCCTTCTGCTCCTCTCCTTCTGCTCCTCCTCTTCCCCTCCTCTGCTCCCCTCTCCCCTCCTCTGCTCCTCCTCTTCCCCTCCTTCTGCCCTCTCTTCCCCTCCTCTGCTCCTCCTCCTTCTGCTCCTCCTCTTCTCTTCCCCTCCTTCTGCTCCTCCTCTTCCCCTCCTCTGCTCCTCCTCTTCCCCTCCTTCTGCTCCTCCTCTTCCCCTCCTTCTGCTCCTCCTCCTCTGCTCCTCCTCCTTCTGCTCCCCCTCCTCTTCCCCCCTTCTGCTCCTCCTCTCCCCTCCTCTGCTCCTCCTCTTCCCTCCTTTGCTCCTCCTCCTCTCTCCCTCTGCTCCTCCTCTTCCCCTCCTTCTGCCCTCCTCCTTCTGCCCTCCTCTCCTTCCTCTCCTCCTCCTTCTGCTCCCCCTCCTCCTTCTCTCCTCCTCCTTCTGCTCCTCTGCTCCCCTCTTCCCCTCTTCTCTCCTCCTCCTTCTCTCCCCCTCCTTCCTGCTCCTCCTCTTCTGCTCCTCCTCTTCCCCTCCTTCTGCTCCCCTCCCCCCTCCTTCTCCCTCTCCCTGCTCCTTCTCTCCTCCTCTTCCCCTCCTTCTGCCCTCTCCTTCTGCTCCCTCTCCTCTGCTCCTCCTCCTCTGCTCCTCCTCTTCCCCTCTCTGCTGCTCCCTCCTTCTGCTCCTCTGCTCCTCCTCTCCCCTCCTCTGCTCCTCCTCCTTCTGCCCTCCTCTCCTTCTCTCCCTCCTTCTGCTCCTCCTCTTCCCCTCCTTCTGCTCCCCTCTTCCCCCCTTCTGCTCCTCCTCTTCCCCCCTGCTCCTCCCCTTCTGCTCCTTCTGCTCCTCCTCTTCCCCTCCTTCTGCTCCTCCTCCCTGCTCCTCCTCTCCCTGCTCCTCCTCCCTGCTCCTCCTCTTCCCCTCCCTGCCTCCTCCTTCTGCTCCTCCTCCTTCTGCTCCCTGCTCCTCCTCTCCCCTCTTCCCCCTCCTCTTCCCCCCTTCTGCTCCTCCTCTTCCCCTCCTTCTGCTCCTCCTCCTTCTGCTCCCTCTCCCCTCTCCCTCCTTCTGCTCCTCCTCCTTCTGCTCCTCCTCTCCTTCTGCTCCTCCTCCTTCTGCTCCTCCCTTCCCTCCTTCTGCTCCTCCCCTCTGCTCCCTGCTCCTCCTCCCCCTCCTTCTGCCCTCCTCCTTCTGCTCCTCCTCTCCTTCTGCTCCTCCTCCCTGCTCCTCCTCCCCCTCTCTGCTCCTCTCTTCCCCCCCTGCTCCTCCTATTCCCTCCCTCCTCCTCTCCTTCTGCTCCTCTTCCCTCCTTCTGCTCCTCCTCCTTCTGCTCTCTCTTCCCCTCCTTCTGCTCCTCCTCCTTCTGCTCCTCCTCTCCTCTGCTCCTCCTCCTTCCTCCTCCCTCCCCTCTTCTGCTCCTCCCCTTCCCTCCTCTGCTCCTCCCTTCCCCTCCTTCTGCTCCTCCTCTTCCCCTCCTCTGCTCCTCCCCTTCTGCTCCTCCCCCTGCTCCTTCTGCTCTCTGTCCCCTCCTTCCCCTCTTCCCTCCTCTGCTCCTCTCCTTCTGTCCTCTTCCCCTCCTCCTGCCCTCCTCCTTCTGCTCCTCCTCCTTCCCTCCCTCTGCTCCCCCCTCTGCTCCTCCCTCCTTCTTCTGCCCCCCCCCCTCCTTCTGCTCCTCCTCTTCCCCTCCCTGCTCCTCCTCTTCCCTCCTCTGCTCCCCTCTTCCCCTCCTCCCCTCTCCCTCTCCTTCTGCTCCTCCTCCCTGCTCCTCCCTCTCCCCTCTCTGCTCCTCCTCCTTCCTCCTCCCCCCTCCTTCTGCTCCCCCTCTCCCTCCCTGCTCCTCCTCTTCCCCCCCTTTCTGCTCCTCCTCTTCCCCCTCCTCTGCTCCTCCTCCCTGCCCTCTGCTCCCCTCTTCCCCCTTCTGCTCCTCCTCCTCCTTCCCCCCCTCTCCTCTGCTCCTCCTCCTCTGCTCCTCCTCTTCCCCTCCTCTGCTCCCCCTCCTTCTGCTCCTCTCCCTCCTCTTCCCCTCCTCTGCTCCTCCTCCCTGCTCCTCCCTCCTTCTGCTCTCCCCTCTGCTCCTCCTCTCCCTCCCTGCTCCTCCTCTTCTCCTCCTCTGCTCCTCCTCTCCCCCCTCTCTCCTTCTCTCCTCCCCTTCTGCTCCCCTCTTCCCCCTCTGCCCTCCTCTTCCCCTCCTTCTGCTCCTCCTCTCCCCTCTTCTGTCTCCTCTCCCCTCTCCTCCCTCCTCCTCTGCTCCTCCTCCTCTCTCCTTCTGCTCCTCTCCCCTCCTTCCCCCTTCCCCTCCTTCTGCTCTCTCCCTGTCCTCTTCCCCTCCTTCTGCTCCTCCTCCTCCCCCTCCTCTTCCCCTCCTGCCCTCCTCCTTCTGCTCCTCCTCTCCTCTGCTCCTCCTCCCTGCCCTCCTCCCTTCCCCTCCTCTGCCTCCCTTCCCCCTCTGCTCCCCTCTTCCCCCCTCCTTCTGCTCCTCCTCTCCCTGCTCCTCCTCCTTCTGCTCCTCCTCTTCCCCCTGCTCTGCTCCTCCTCCTTCTGCTCCTCCCCCTTCTGCTCCTCTGCTCCTCCTCTTCCCCTCCTTCTGCTCCTCCCTTCCCCTCCTTCTGCTCCTCCTCTTCCCCTCCCTGCTCCCCTCCTTCTGCTCCTTCTCTCCTCCTCCCTCCCCCTCCCCCTCCTCCTTCTGCTCCTCCTCTCCTTCTGCTCCTCCTCCCTGCTCCTCCTCTTCCCCTCCTTCTGCTCCCCTCCTTCTGCTCCTGCTCCTCCTCTCCCCCTCCTCTGCCCTCCTCCCTCTGCTCCTCCTCTCCCTGCTCCTCCTCCTTCTGCTCCTCCTCTTCCCCTCCTTCTGCTCCTCCCTCCCCTCCCTGCCCTCCTCTTCCCCTCCTGCTCCTCCTCCCTGCTCCTTCCTCCTCCTCTCCCCTCCTTCTCTCTCCTCCTTCTCTCCCTCCCTCCTTCCTCCCCCCTGCTCCTCCTCCCCTCCTCTGCTCCTCCCCTTCCTCCCTCCTCTCCTCCTCTTCCCCTCCTTCTGCTCCCCTCTCCCCCTCCTTCCCTCCTCCTCCTTCTGCTCCTCCTCCCTGCTCCTTCTGCTCTCCTCTCCCCCTTCTGCTCCTCCTCTTCCCTCCTTCCTCCTCCTCTCCCCTCCCCTCCCTGCTCTCTCCTTCTGTCCTCCCCCCCTCCTTCTGCTCCTCCTCCCTGCTCCTCCTCCTTCCCCTCCTTCTGCTCCTCCTCCTTCTGCTCCCTCTCCTCTGCTCCCCCTCTGCTCCTCCTCTTCCCCTCCCTGCTCCTCCTCTCTGCCCTCCTCTTCCCCTCCTTCTCTCCTCCTCTTCCCCCCTGCTCCTCCTCCTTCTGCTCCTTCTCTCCTCCTCTCCCCTCCTTCTGCTCCTCCTCCTTCTGCTCTCCTCCTCCCTCCTCTCCCTCCTTCTGCTCCCCCTTCTGCCCTCCTCTCTTCTGCTCCTCCCCTTCTCTCCTCCTCTTCCCCCCTTCTGCTCCTCCCTCCCTGCTCCTTCTGCTCCTCCTCTTCCCCTCCTTCTGCTCCTCTCCTTCTGCTCCTCCCTCCTTCTGCTCCTCCTCCTTGCTCCTCTCTCCCCCTCTGCTCCCCTCTTCCCCTCCTGCCTCCTCCTCTTCCCCTCCTTCTGCTCCTCCTCTTCCCCTCCTTCTGCTCCTCCTCTTCCCCTCCTTCTGCTCCTCCTCCTTCTGCTCCTTCTGCTCCTCCTCTTCCCCCCTTCTGCTCCTCCTCCTTCTCTGCTCCTCCCTCCTTCTGCTCCTCCTCCTCTGCTCCTCCTCTTCCCCTCCTTCCTCCCCCTCCTCTGCTCTTCTGCTCCTCCTCTCCCCTCCTCTGCTCCCTCCTCTTCCCCCCTTGCCCTCCTCCTCTGCCCTCCTCCTTCTGCTCCCCTTCTGCTCCTCCTCTTCCCCTCCTTCTGCTCCCCTCTTCCCTCCTTCTGCTCCTCCTCTCCCCTCTCTGCTCCTCTCCTCTGCCTCTTCCCCTCCTTCTGCTCCTCCCCCTGCTCCTCCTCTCCTCCCTCCTCCTCCTTCTGCTCCTCCTCTTCCCCTCCTTCTGCTCCTCCTCCTTCCTCCTTCTGCTCCTCCCTTTCCCCTCCTCTGCTCCTCCTCCTCTGCTCCTCCTCTCCTTCTGCTCCTCCCCCTGCTCCTCCTCTTCCCTCCTCTGCTCCTCCTCTCCCTCCTTCTGCTCCTCCTCTTCCCCTCCTTCTGCTCCTCCTCCTGCTGCTCCTTCTGCTCCTCCTCTTCCCCCCCTTCTGCTCCCCTCCTTCTCTCCTCCTCCCCCTGCTCCCCTCCTTCCTCCTCCTCTTCCCCTCCTTCTGCTCCTCCTCCTTCTGCTCTCCTCCCTTCTGCTCCTTCTGCTCCTCCTCTTCCCCTCCTTCCTCCTCCTCTTCCCCTCCTTCTGCTCCTCTCCCTCCTTCCCCTCCCTTCTGCTCCCCTCCTTCTGCTCTCCCTCTCCTCCTCTTCCCCCCTCTGCTCCTCCTCCTTCTGCTCCTCTGCTCCTCCTCCTCCCCTCCTTCTGCTCCCCCTTCTGCTCCTCCCTCCTTCTGCTCTCCTCCCTGCTCCTCCTCTTCCCCTCCTCTGCTCCTCTCTTCCCCTCTCTGCTCCTCCTCTTCCCCCTCCCTGCTCCTCTCCTTCTCTCCTCTCCCCTCCTCTGCTCCTCCTCCTTCTGCTCCCCTCCCCCTCCCTGCTCCTCCCCTTCTGCTCCTCCCCCCTCTCCCCTGCTCCTCCTCTCTCCTCCTCCCCCCCTCCTTCTGCTCCTCCCTTCCCCTCCTTCTGCCTCCTCCTTCTGCTCCTTCTGCTCCTCCTCCCCTCCCTCTGCTCCCTCCTCCCTTCTGCTCCCTGCTCCTCCTCTTCCCCTCCTTCTGCTCCCCCTCCTTCTGCTCTCCTCTCCTTCTGCTCCTCCTCCTTCTGCCCTCCTCTTCCCCTCTTCTGCCCTCCCTCCCCTCCTTCTCCCCCTGCTCTCCTCTCCCTCTTCTGCTCCTCTCCTTCTGCTCCTCCTCCCCTCCTTCTGCTCCTCCTCCCTGCTCCTCCTCTTCCCCCCTTCTGCTCCTCCTCCTTCTGCTCCTCCTCTCCTTCTGCCCTCTCCTTCTGCTCCTCCTCTTCCCCCCCCTCTGCCCTCCTCTCCCTCCTTCTGCTCCTCCTCTTCCCTCCTTCTGCTCCTCCTCTTCCCCTCCTTCTGCTCCTCCTCTCCCCCCCCCTCCCCTCCTTCTGCTCCTTCCTCCTCCTCTTCCCCTCCTGCTCCTCCTCCTTCTCCCCTCCTCCCCTCCTCCTCCTCCTGCTCCCCCCTCTTCCCCTCCTCCCTGCTCCTCTCCCTCTCCTTCTGCTCCTCCTCTTCCCCTCCTTCTGCCCTCCTCTCCCCTCCTTCTGCTCCCCTCCTCTGCCCTCCTCCTCTGCTCCTCTGCTCCTCCTCTTCCCTCCTTCCTCCCCTCTCCCCTCCTTCTGCTCCTCCCTCTCCCCCTCCTCCTCCTCTCCCTTCCTCTCCCCCCTCCTTCTGCTCCTCCTCTTCTGCTCCTCCTCTCCTTCTGCCCTCCTCCTTCTGCTCCTCCTCTTCCCCTCCTCTGCTCCCTCCCTCCTTCTGCTCCTTCTGCTCCTCCTCTTCCCCTCCTTCTGCTCCTCCTCCTTCTGCTCCTCCCTCCTTCTGCTCCTCCCCTTCCTGCTCCTCCTCTTCCCCTCCTCTCTCCCCTCTTCCCCTCCTTCTCTCCTCCTCTTCCCCTCCCTGCTCCCTCCTCCCTCCTTCTGCTCCTCCTCTCCCCCTCCCTGCTCCTCCCCTTCTCCCTCCTCCCTCTGCCTGCTCCTCCCTCTCCTTCTGCCCTCCCTTCCCCCTCCTTTCCTCCTCCTCCCTGCCCTCCCCCCTGCTCCTGCTCCTCTCTTCCCCCTCCTTCTGCTCCTCCTCTCCCCTCCTTCTGCTCCTCCTCTCCCTCCTTCTCTCCTCCTCCTTCCTCCTTCCTCCTCCTCTCCCCTCCTTCGCTCCTCCTCCTTCTGCTCCTCTGCTCCTCCTCTTCCCCTCCCCTCTGCTCCCCCCTCCTCTCTCTCCTCCTGCCCTCTCCCTCCTCCTTCTGCTCCTCCCTCCCCCCTCCTTCTGCTCCTCCCTTCCCCTCCTTCTGCTCCTCCTCTTCCCCTCCTCTGCCCCCTCCTCTGCTCCTCTTCCCCTCCTTCCTCCTCCTCCTCTCTCCTCCTCTTCCCCTCCTTCTGCTCCTCCTCCTCCCTCCTCCTCTCCTCCTCTCCTGCTCCTCCTCCTCCTCCTTCTCTCCCCTCCCTTCCTCCTCCTCTTCCCCCTTCTGCTCTCCCTCCTTCTCTCCCTGCTCCTCCCTTCCCCTCCTTCCTCCTCCTCCTTCTGCTCCTCTGCCCCTCCTCTCCCTCCTTCTGCTCCTCCTCCTCTGCTCCTCCTCTCCCCTTCTGCTCCTCCTCCTTCTCTCCTCCCTTCCCCTCCTCTGCTCCTCCTCTTCCCCCCTTCTGCTCCTCCCTCCCCCCTTCCCCCTCCTCTGCTCCTCTTCCCCTCCTCTGCTCCTCCTCCTTCTCTGCCCTCCTCTTCCCCTCCCTCTGCCCTCCTCCTGCTCCTCCCTCCTTCTGCTCCTCCTCCTCTGCTCCTCCTCTTCCCTCCTCTGCTCCTCCTCTTCCCCTCCTTCTGCTCCTCCTCTTCCCCTCCCTGCTCCCCTCCTCTGCTCCTCCCTCCCTGCTCCTCCTCTCCTCTGCTCCTCCTCCTTCTGCTCCTCCTCTTCCCCTCCTTCTGCTCCTCCTCTTCCCCTCCTCTCTTCTGCCCTCCTCTTCCTCCTTCTGCTCCTCCTCCTCTGCCCCCTCTTCCCCTCCTTCTGCTCCTCCTCTCTGCTCCTCTGCTTCCCTCTCTCCCCCCTCTGCTCCTCCTCCTTCTGCTCCCCTCTCCTTCTGCTCCTCCTCCTCCTGCTCCTCTTCCCCTCCTCTCTCCTCCTCTTCCCCCTCCTTCCCCTCCTCTTCCCTCCCCCTTCTGCTCCTCCTCCTTCTGCTCCCTGCTCCTCCTCTTCCCCTCCTTCTGCTCCTCCTCCTTCTGCTCCTCCTCTCCCTTCTGCTCCTCCTCCCTGCTCCTCCTCTTCCCCTCCTTCCTCCCCTCCTTCTGCTCCCCTCCTTCTCTCCTTCTGCCTCCCTCTCCCTCCTTCTGCTCCTCCTCTCCCTCCTTCTGCTCCCCTCTTCCCCTCCTTCTGCTCCTCCTCCTTCTGCTCCTTCTGCTCCTCCTCCCCTCCTTCTGCTCCTCCTCCTGCCCTCCTCTCCCTGCTCCTCCTCCTTCTGTCTCCTCCCTGCCCCCTCCTTCTGCTCCTCCTCCTCTGCTCTCTGCTCCTCCTCTTCCCCCTTCTGCTCCTCCTCTTCCCCTCCTTCTCCCTCCTCTTCCCTCCCTGCTCCCCTCCTCTGCCCCCTCCTCCTCTCCCCTCCTTCCTCCTCTCCCCTCCTTCCCCCTCTCCCCTCCCCTCCTCCTCTGCCTCTTCCCCTCCTTCTGCTCCTCCTCCCTGCTCCTCCTCTCCCCCTCCTGCTCCTCCTCCCTGCTCCCTCTCCTTCTGCTCCTCTCCCTGCTCCTCCTCTTCCCCTCCTTCTGCTCTCCCTTCCCCTCCTCTGCTCCTCCTCTTCCCCCTCCTCTTCCCCTCCTCCTCTCCCCTCCTCTGCTCCCCTCCTTCTGCTCCTCCTCTTCCCTCCTTGCCCTCCTCCCTGCTCCTCCTCCTTCTGCTCCTCCTCTCCCCTCCTTCTGCTCCTCCTCTTCCCCTCCTCTCTCCCCTCTGCCCCTCCTCCTTCTGCTCCTCCCTCCTGCCTCCTCCTCCTCTGCTCCTCCTCTTCCCCCTCCTCTCTCCCCTCTTCCCCTCCCTTCTGCTCCTCCTCTCCCCTCCTTCTGCTCCTCCTCCTTCTGCCCTCCCCCCTTCTGCCCTCTGCTCCCCCCTCCTTCCCCTCTTCCCCCTCCTTCTGCTCCCTCCTCTGGTCCTCTTCCCCTCCTTCCCTCCTCCTTCTGCTCCCTCCTCTGCCCTCCTTCTCTCCTCCTCCTTCTGCTCCTCCTCTTCCCCTCTTCTGCTCCTCCTCTCCCTCCTTCTGCTCCCCCCTCCTTCTGCTCCTCCTCCTTCTGCTCCTGCTCCTCTTCCCCTCCTTCCCCTCCTTCCCCTCCTTCTGCTCCCTCCTCTGGTCCTCTCCTCCCCTCCTTCTGCTCCTCCCCTTCTGCTCCTCCTCTCTCCCTCCTCTGCTCCTCCCTCCTCTGCCTCCTCCTCTCCTTCTCTCTCCCCTCCTTCTGCTCCTCCTCTTCCCCTCCTTCTGCTCCCCTCCTTCTGCTCCCCTCCTCCTCTTCCCCTCCTTCTGCTCCCCTCCTTCTGCTCCTCCTCTTCCCTCCTCCTCCCCTCCTTCTGCTCCTCCTCCTTTCTCCCTCCTCTCCCCTCCTTCTGCTCCTCCTCTTCCCCCTCCTCTGCTCCCCCTCCCCTCCTCCTTCTGCTCCTCCCTCTCCTTCTGCTCCTCCTCCTCTGCTCCCCTCTCCCCCTCCTTCTGCTCCTCCTCTCCCCTCCTTCTCTCCCTCCTCTTCCCCTCCTTCTGCTCCCCTCCTCTGCTCTCCTCCTTCTGCTCCTCTGCCCTCTCCCCCCTCCCTCTTCCCCTCCCTGCTCCCCCTCTTCCTCTCCCCTCCTTCCTCCCCCCTTCTGCTCCTCCTCCTCCCCTCCTCTGCTCCTCCTCCTCTGCTCCTCCTCTCCCCTCCTTCCTCCTCCTCCTCCCCCCTTCCTGCTCCTCCTCCCTGCTCCTCCTCCTTCTGCTCTTCTGCTCCTCTCCCCTCCTTCCCTCTTCCCCTCCTCTGCTCCTCCCTCTGTCCTCTTCCCCTCCCTGCTCTCCCTCCTCCTTCTGCTCCTCCTCTCCCCCTCTGTCTCCTCCTCCCTCTGCTCCCCTCCTCCTCTGCTCCCCTCTCCTTGCTCCTCCTCCTCTGCTCCTCCCCCCCTCCTTCTGCTTCCTCCCTCTCTTCCCCCTCCTCTTCCCCTCCTCCTTCTGCTCCTCCCTCCTTCTGCCTCCCCCCTGCTCCTCCTCTTCCCCTCCTTCTGCTCCTCCTCCTTCCTCTCCCTCCTCTCCCTGCTCCCCTCCTTCTCTCCTCCTCCCCCTCCTCTGCTCCCCCCTTCTGCTCCTCCCCTCCCCTCTGCTCCCTCCTCTTCCCCTCCTTCTGCTCCTCCTCTCCCCTCCCTGCTCCCTCCTCTTCCCCTCCTTCTGCTCCTCCTCTCCCTCCTCCCTCCTCTCCTTCCTCCTCTTCCCCCCTTCTCTCCTCCCCTCTGCCCTCCTCTTCCCCTCCCTGCTCCTCCTCTTCTCCCTCCTCTCCTTCCCTCCTCCTCCTCTCTGCTCCCCTCTTCCCCCTTCTGCTCCCCCTCCCTGCTCCCTCCTCCTTCTGCTTCCCCTCTCCCCTCTTCTGCCCTCCTCTCCCCCCTGCTGCTCCTCCTCCTTCTGCTCCTCTGCTCCTCCTCTTCCCCCCTGCTGCTCCTCCTCCCCTCCTTCTGCCCTCCTCTTCCCCTCCTTCTGCTCCTCCTCCTGCTCCCTGCTCCTCCTCTTCCCCCCTGCTCCTCCTCCTCTGCTCCTCCTCTTCCCCCTCCTTCTGCTCCTCCCCTTCTGCTCTCCCTCCTCTCCTCTCTGCCCTCCTCTCCTCTCCCCTCCTCTGCTCCTCCTCTCCTTCCTCCCCTCCCTTCTGCTCCTCCTCTTCCCCTCCTTCTCCCCTCCTCCTCTTCCCCTCCTTCTGCTCCTCCTCCTTCTGCCCTTCCCTCCTCCTCTCCCCCCTCTGCTCCTCCTCTTCCTCTCCTTCTGCTCCTCCCCTCTCTCCCTGCTCCTCCTCTTCCCCTCCCTCTCCTCCTCTCCCTGCTCCCCCTGCCTCTCTGCTCCTCCTCTTCCCCTCCTCTCTCCTCCCCTTCTGCTCCTCCTCCTCTTCTGCCCTCTGCTCCTCCTCTTCCCCCTCTGCTCCTCCTCTCCCCCCTTCTGCTCCTCTTCCCCTCCTTCTGCTCCCCCCTCTCCTCCTCTCCCCCTCTTCTGCCTCCTCCTCCCTGCTCCTCCTCTTCCTGCTGCTCCTCCCCTCTGCTCCCCTCTTCCCCCCTCTCCCTCCCTCCTGCTCCTCCCTCCTGCTCCTCCTCCCCCTCCTTCTGCTCCTCCTCTTCTGCTCCCCTCTCCCCCTCCTTCTGCCCCTCCTCTGCTCCTCCTCTTCTGCTCCTCCTCCTTCTGCTCCCCTCCCCTCCTCTCCCTTCCCCTCCCTGCCCTCTGCTCCCCTCCTTCTGCTCCCCTCCCTGCTGCTCCCCTCCCTGCTCCTTCTGCTCCTCCTCTTCCCCCCCTTCTGCTCCTCCCCCTTCTGCTCCTCCTCCTTCTCTCTTCCCCTCCTCTCTCCTTCTGCTCCTCCTCCTCTCCCTCCCCTCCTTCTGCCCTCCTCCCTGCTCCTTCTGCTCCTCCCTTCCCTCCTTCTGCTCCCCCTCCTTCTGCTCCTCCCTCTCCCCTCCTTCTGCTCCTCCCCTGCTCCTCTCTCCTTCTGCTCCTCCTCCTTCTGCTCCTCCTCTTCCCCTCTTCTGCCCTCCTCCTCTGCTCCCTGCCCCTCCTCTTCCCCTCCTTCTGCCCCCCCTTCTGCCCTCTCCCTGCTCCCCTCCCTGCTCCCCTCTCCCCTCCTCTGCTCCCTCCCTTCTGCTCCTCCTCTTCTCCCTTCCCCTCCTCTTCCCTCCTCTCTCCTCCTCTTCCCCTCCTTCTGCTCCTCCTCTTCCCTCCTCCCCTCCTCCTGCTCCCTGCTCCTCCTCCCCCTCCTCCTGCTCTCTCCCCTTCTGCTCCTCCTCTCCTTTGCTCCTCCTCCTCTGCTCCTCCTCTCCCCTCCTTCTGCTCCTCTCCTTCTGCTCCTCCTCCCTGCTCCTTCTGCTCCTCCTCCCCTCCTTCTGCTCTCCTCCCCTCCTTCTGCTCCTCCTCTTCCCCTCCCTGCTCCTCCTCCTTCTCTCCCTGCTCCTCCTCTTCCCTCCTCTCTCCCCTCCTTCTGCTCCCCCTCCTTCTGCTCCTCCCCTCTGCTCCTCTCTTCCCCTCCTTCTGCTCCTCCTCCCTTCTGCTCCTTCTGCCCTCCCTTCCCTCCTTCTGCCCCCCCTTCTCTCCCCCTCTCCTTCCTCCTCCTCCTTCTGCTCCCTTCCCCCCCCCTGCTTCCCCTCCTCTGCTCCTCCTCTTCCCCTCCCTGCTCCTCCTCTTCCCCCCTTCTGCTCCCCTCCTCTGCTCTTCTGCTCCCCTCTCCTCTTCCCCTCCTTCTGCTCCTCCTCCTTCTGCTCCTCCTCTCCTCCCCTTCTGCTCTCCTCTTCCCCTCCTTCTGCTCCTCCTCTTCCCTCCCTGCTCCTCCCCTTCTGCTCCTCTGCTCCCTCCTCCTCTCCCCCCCTTCCTCCTCCTCCTTCTGCTCCTCCTCTCCCTTCTGCTCCTCTCCTTCTGCTCCCTCCTCTTCCCCTCCTTCTGCTCCTCCTCCTTCTGCTCCTTCTGCTCCCCTCTTCCCCTCCTCTGCCCTCCTCCTTCTGCTCCTCCTCCTTCCCTCCTTCTGCCCTCCCCTTCTGCTCCTCCCCTGCTCCTCTGCTCCTCCTCTTCCCCTCCTCTGCTCCTCCTCTTCCCCCTTCCTCCTCCCTCCTTCGCTCCTCCTCCTCTGCTCCTCCTCCCCTCCTTCTGCTCCTCCTCTCCCTCCTTCTGCTCCTCCTCCTCTGCTCCTCCTCCTGCTCCTCCCCTGCCCCTCCTTCTGCTCCTCCTCCCTCTCCCTGCTCCTCCTCTCTCTCCCCTTCTGCTCCTCTCCTCTCCTTCCTGCTCCCCTCCTTCTGCTCCTCCTCTTCCCTCCTCTCCTCCTCCCTCTGCTCCTCTGCCCCTGTCCCTCCCTCTGCCTTCCCCTCCTTCCCCTCCTCCTCTGCTCCTCCCTTCCCTCTCCTCCTTCTGCTCCTTCTGCTCCTCCTCTCCCCCCTTCTGCTCCTCCCCCTGCTCTCCTCTTCCCCTCCTTCTGCTCTCCTCCTCCTTCTGCTCCTCCTCCTTCTCCTCTTCCCCTCCTTCTGCCCTTCTGCCCTCCTCCTTCTGCTCCTCCCCTCTGCTCCCCTCCTTCTGCTCCTCTGCTCCTCCTCTCCCCTCCTCTGCTCCTCCTCTCCTTCTGCTCCTCCTCTTCCCCTCCTTCTGCTCCTCCTCCTCCTTCTCTCCTCCTCCTTCCCCTCCTCTCCCCTCCTTCTGCTCCTCTCCTCTCCCCTCCTCTGCTCCTCCTCCTTCTGCTCCTTCTGCTCCTCCTCTTCCCCTCCTTCTGCTCCTCTCTCCTTCTGCTCCTCCTCTTCCCCTCCTTCCCTCCTCCTCTCCTCTGCTCCCTCCTTCTGCCCTCCTCTTCCCCTCCTTCTGCTCCTCCTCTCCTGCTGCTCTCCTCTTCCCTCCTTCTGCTCCTCCTCTCCTTCTCCCCCTCCTCTCCTCTCCTCCTCCTTCTGCTCCCTCCTCTTCCCCCCTTCTGCTCCTCCTCTCCCCTCCTTCTGCTCCTCCTCCTTCTGCCCTCTGCTCCTCCTCTCCCCTCCTTCTGCTCCTCCTCTCCTTCTGCTCCTCCTCTTCCCCTCCTTCTGCTCCTCCTCTCCTTCTGCTCCTCCTCCTTCTGCTCCTCCTCTTCCCCTCCTTCTGCTCCTCCTCTTCCCCTCCTTCTGCTCCTCCTCCTTCTGCTCCTCCTCTTCCCCTCCTTCTGCTCCTCCTCTCCCCTCCTTCTGCCCTCCTCCTCTGCTCCTCCTCTTCCCCTCCTTCTGCTCCCCTCTTCTGCCCTCTCCTTCTGCTCCTCCTCTCCCTGCTCTCCTCTCCTCCTCCTTCTGCTCCTCTCCTCCTTGCTCCTCCCTCCTTCTGCTCCTCCTCTTCCCCCTCTTCTGCTCTCCTCCCTGCTCCTCCTCCTCCCCTCCTTCTGCTCCTCCTCCTCTCCCCTCCTTCTGCTCTCCCTCCCCTCTGCTCCTCCTCCTTCTCCTCCCCCTCCTCTCTCCTCTGCTCTCCTCCCTGCCTCCTCCTCCTTCTGCTCCTCCTCCTTCTGCTCTCTGCTCCTCCTCTCCCCTCCTTCTGCTCCTCCTCCTCCTTCTGCTCCTCCTCTTCCCCTCCTTCTGCTCCTCCTCTCCTCTGCTCCTCCTCCTTCTGCTCCTCCTCTTCCCCTCCCTCTCTCCTCTTCCCCTCCTTCTGCTCCTCCTCCTTCTGCTCCTTCTGCTCCTCCTCTTCCCCTCCTTCTGCTCCTCCCCTCCTTGCTCCTCCTCTTCCCCCTTCCTCCTCCCTCCCCCCTTCTGCTCCTCTCTTCTTCTCCTCTGCTCCTCCTCTCTCTTCTCCTTCTGCTCCCCTCTTCTTCTCCTTCTGCTCCTCCTCTTCCCCTCCTTCTGCTCCTCCTCTTCTTCCCTCTGCTCCTCCTCTTCCCCCTCCTTCTGCTCCTCTCTTCTCCTTTCTTCTGCTCCTCCTCTTCCCCTCCTGCTCCTCCTCTTCCCCTCCTTCTGCCCCTCTCTTCCCTCTCCTCCTCTGCTCTCCTCCTTCTGCTCCTCCTCTTCCCCTCCTCTGCTCTCCTCTTCCCCCTCCTCCTCTTCTTCTCCTTCTGCTCCTCCTCTCCCCTCCTTCTGCTCCTCCTCTTCCCCTCCTTCTGCTCCTCCTCCTTCTGCTCCTCCCCTTCCCCTCCCTGCTCCTCCTCCTTCTGCTCCTCCTCTCCTTCTGCTCCTCCTCTCCTTCTGCTCCTCCTCTCCTCTCCTTCCTCCTCCTCCTCCTCTGCTCCTCCTCCTTCTGCTCTCCTCTTCCCCTCCTTCTGCTCCCCTCTTCTCTCCTCCTCTCCCCTCCTCTGCTCCTCCTCCTTCTGCTCCTCCTCCTTCTGCTCTCCTCCTCCTTCTGCTCCTCCTCCCTTCCCTCTTCCTTCTGCTCCTCCTCCTTCTGCTCCTCCTCCTTCTGCTCCTTCTGCTCCTCCTCTTCCCCTCCTTCTGCTCCTCCTCTCCTTCTGCTCCTCCTCTTCCCCTCCTTCTGCTCCTCCTCTCCTTCTGCTCCTCCTCCTTCTGCTCCTCCTCTTCCCCTCCTTCTGCTCCTCCTCTTCCCCTCCTTCTGCTCCTCCTCCTTCTGCTCCTTCTGCTCCTCCTCTTCCCCTCCTTCTGCTCCTCCTCTCCTTCTGCTCCTCCTCTTCCCCTCCTTCTGCTCCTCCTCTCCTTCTGCTCCTCCTCCTTCTGCTCCTCCTCTTCCCCTCCTTCTGCTCCTCCTCTTCCCCTCCTTCTGCTCCTCCTCCTTCTGCCCCTTCCCCTCCTTCTGCTCCTCCTCCTTCTGCTCCTCCTCTTCCCCTCCTTCTGCTCCTCCTCTCCTTCTGCTCCTCCTCCTTCTGCTCCTCCTCTTCCCCTCCTTCTGCTCCTCCTCTTCCCCTCCTTCTGCTCCTTCTGCTCCTCCTCTCCTTCTGCTCCTCCTCCTTCTGCTCCTCCTCTTCCCCTCCTTCTGCTCCTCCTCTTCCCCTCCTTCTGCTCCTCCTCCTTCTGCTCCTCCTCTTCCCCTCCTTCTGCTCCTCCTCTTCCCCTCCTCCTCTTCTTCTCCTTCTGCTCCTCCTCTTCCCCTCCTTCTGCTCCTCCTCTTCCCCTCCTTCTGCTCCTCCTCCTTCTGCTCCTCCTCTTCCCTCCTTCTGCTCCTCCTCCTTCTGCTCCTCCTCTCCTTCTGCTCCTCCTCCTTCTGCTCCCCCTCTTCCCCTCCTTCTGCTCCTTCTGCTCCTCCTCCTTCTGCTCCTCCTCCTTCTGCTCCTCCTCTTCCCCTCCTTCTGCTCCTCCTCTTCCCCTCCTTCTGCTCCTCCTCCTTCTGCTCCTCCTCTTCCCCTCCTTCTGCTCCTCCTCCTTCTGCTCCTCCTCTCCTTCTGCTCCTCCTCCTTCTGCTCCTCCTCTTCCCCTCCTTCTGCTCCTCCTCTTCCCCTCCTTCTGCTCCTCCTCCTTCTGCTCCTCCTCCTTCTGCTCTCCTCCTCCTTCTGCTCCTCCTCTTCCCCTCCTTCTGCTCCTCCTCTTCCCCTCCTTCTGCTCCTCCTCCTTCTGCTCTCCTCCTCCTTCTGCTCCTCCTCCTTCTCCTCTTCCCCTCCTTCTGCTCCTTCTGCTCCTCCTCCTTCTGCTCCTCCTCTTCCCCTCCTTCTGCTCCTCCTCTTCCCCTCCTTCTGCTCCTCCTCTCCTTCTGCTCCTCCTCTTCCCCTCCTTCTGCTCCTCCTCTCCTTCTGCTCCTCCTCCTTCTGCTCCTCCTCTTCCCCTCCTTCTGCTCCTCCTCTTCCCCTCCTTCTGCTCCTCCTCTTCCCCTCCTTCTGCTCCTCCTCTCCTTCTGCTCCTCCTCTTCCCCTCCTTCTGCTCCTCCTCTCCTTCTGCTCCTCCTCCTTCTGCTCCTCCTCTTCCCCTCCTTCTGCTCCTCCTCTTCCCCTCCTTCTGCTCCTCCTCCTTCTGCTCCTTCTGCTCCTCCTCTTCCCCTCCTTCTGCTCCTCCTCCTTCTGCTCCTTCTGCTCCTCCTCTTCCCCTCCTTCTGCTCCTCCTCCTTCTGCTCCTCCTCTTCCCCTCCTTCTGCTCCTCCTCCTTCTGCTCCTCCTCTCCTTCTGCTCCTCCTCCTTCTGCTCCTCCTCTTCCCCTCCTTCTGCTCCTCCTCTTCCCCTCCTTCTGCTCCTCCTCCTTCTGCTCCTTCTGCTCCTCCTCTTCCCCTCCTTCTGCTCCTCCTCCTTCTGCTCCTCCTCTTCCCCTCCTTCTGCTCCTCCTCTTCCCCTCCTCCTCTTCTTCTCCTTCTGCTCCTCCTCTTCCCCTCCTTCTGCTCCTCCTCTTCTCCTTTCTTCTGCTCCTCCTCTTCCCCTCCTTCTGCTCCTCCTCTTCCCCTCCTTCTGCTCCTCCTTTTCCCCTCCTTCTGCCTCCTTCTGCTCCTCCTCTTCTTCTCCTTCTGCTCCTCCTCTTCTTCTCCTCCTGCTCCTCCTCTTCTTCTCCTTCTGCTCCTCCTCTTCCCCTCCTTCTGCTCCTCCTCTTCTCCTTTCTTCTGCTCCTCCTCTTCCCCTCCTTCTGCTCCTCCTCTTCCCCTCCTTCTGCTCCTCCTCTTCCCCTCCTTCTGCTCCTCCTCTTCTCCTCCTTCGGCTCCTCCTCTTCCCCTCCTTCTGCTCCTCCTCTTCTTCTCCTTCTGCTCCTCCTCTTCTTCTCCTTCTGCTCCTCCTCTTCTTCTCCTTCTGCTCCTCCTCTTCCCCTCCTTCTGCTCCTCCTCTTCTTCTCCTTCTGCTCCTCCTCTTCCCCTCCTTCTGCTCCTCCTCTTCTCCTTTCTTCTGCTCCTCCTCTTCCCCTCCTTCTGCTCCTCCTCTTCCCCTCCTTCTGCTCCTCCTCTTCCCTCTCCTCCTTCTGCTCCTCCTCCTTCTGCTCCTCCTTCTTCCCCTCCTTCTGCTCCTCCTCTTCCCCTCCTTCTGCTCCTCCTCTTCCCCTCCTTCTGCTCCTCCTCTTCTTCTCCTTCTGCTCCTCCTCTTCCCCCTCCTTCTGCTCCTCCTCTTCTCCTCCTCTTCCCCTCCTTCTGCTCCTCCTCTTCTCCTTTCTTCTGCTCCTCCTCTTCCCCCTCCTTCTGCTCCTCCTCTTCTCCTCCTCTTCCCCTCCTTCTGCTCGTCCTCTTCCCCTCCTCTTCCCCTCCTTCTGCTCGTCCTCTTCCCCTCCTTCTGCTCCTCCTCTTCCCCTCCTTCTGCTCCTCCTCTTCTCCTTTCTTCTGCTCCTCCTCTTCCCCTCCTTCTGCTCCTCCTCTTCCCCTCCTTCTGCTCCTCCTCTTCCCCTCCTTCTGCTCCTCCTCTTCCCCTCCTTCTGCTCCTCCTCTTCCCCTCCTTCTGCTCCTCTTCTTCCCCTCCTTCTGCTCCTCCTCTTCCCCTCCTTCTGCTCCTCCTCTCCTCTTCCCCTCCTTCTGCTCCTCCTCTTCTTCTCCTTCTGCTCCTCCTCTTCCCCCTCCTTCTGCTCCTCCTCTTCTCCTCCTCTTCCCCTCCTTCTGCTCCTCCTCTTCTCCTTTCTTCTGCTCCTCCTCTTCCCCCTCCTTCTGCTCCTCCTCTTCTCCTCCTCTTCCCCTCCTTCTGCTCGTCCTCTTCCCCTCCTCTTCCCCTCCTTCTGCTCGTCCTCTTCCCCTCCTTCTGCTCCTCCTCTTCCCCCTCCTTCTGCTCCTCCTCTTCCCCTCTTTCTTTCTGTTCCTCGGAAGCCAGTCAGCTAGGGCAGGCAGGTTCTAGCGAATAGTGTCTTTCTTCGAGCGAAACTCAATAAGAGGGGGAAAAAATCATCCCGCTGTGAAATTAAACGAACTCTATTGACGAGTGAAACATGAATGAAGAAAACTCCCCCTGCGTTAAGTGTTGTCAGAGAGATCGCAGATTCATTCAGAATATCAGAGTTCGCAATAATCAGTTGTACATATAATATATATCTGCCCCCTGTCAGTTGTAGTATTATTACTCTCGGGTTCTTGAAACTCTGCTTGGCGCCAAGAACAATTTAATCTTTCCATTTTACCAACAGATAAAGATGCCATTTTGTTAGGGACAGTACACACACTCGCATTATGGTTTGAAAATAACGGGCGTTTTGTTATAGTGTGTGTGTGTGTGTGTGTGTGTGTGTGTGTGTGTGTGTGTGGGTGGGTGCGTGTGTGTGTGTGTGTTTGTTTGCGCGCGCATCTTATAACATATTTATTTTTATTTCGTTAATAGCATCTCTTATTTATTTCTGCCGGTTTTTTTCTCTCTCTCCCTCCCTCCCTCCCCTCTCTCTCTCTCTCTCTCTCTCTCTCTCTCTCTCTCTCTCTCTCTCTCTCTCTCTCTCTCTCTCTCTCTCTCTCTGACAAGCGCTCGATTGTGTAGACACTAGAGAGCTATTCATTTTTCAAGTTACTCATTTCATAATATGTGACTGTCTTATCGTGAGAACATCCGGCAGGAAAGCAAATACAAAATATAGAAAGACAGGAAAACAGGAAAAGAAGAAAAGATAGAGGGTGAAACAGATAGAAAAAGAAAAAAAAAAGGTACACCGAACAATAAACAACAGAAAATACTTTGGGCAAAGAGTCTTCACAAATGCCAGAGAGCCAACCTATCAAACAACCTATCTGACTTTCTATGGATAATTACTGTCACTCTCAGCTGGTGCCAGATGGCGGAAATAAGGGAAACCAACAGACCGGAAAGACAGAAAGAGAAATGAAAATAATAAAGGAATATACTTTACAGAGAGTCTAAAGCAAGGGTCTGTAGAAAAAAAAAACAAACAGGAGTGCCATGTTTTATCATTTTTACCAATACAGGTTTGCCACAATGGAATCCGATCAAAGTCGTCAATATGGTTGGAAAGTAAGTCCATACTGGAATTTGCTTAACACCTCAGCAAATAGGACTGCATTTGCACGAAATAAAATTTATCGTGA